>CANNZV010002224.1:0-108267 GCA_947561585.1 Caprella mutica
CACGGCAATTGCACAGCAGACTCACGGCAATTGCACAGCAGACTCACGGCAATTCCACAGCAGACTCACGGCAATTCCACAGCAGACTCACGGCAATTGCACAGCAGACTCACGGCAATTGCACAGCAGACTCACGGCAATTGCACAGCAGACTCACGGCAATTGCACAGCAGACTCACGGCAATTGCACAGCAGACTCACGGCAATTGCACAGCAGACTCACGGCAATTGCACAGCAGACTCACGGCAATTGCACAGCAGACTCACGGCAATTGCACAGCAGACTCACGGCAATTGCACAGCAGACTCACGGCAATTGCACAGCAGACTCACGGCAATTGCACAGCAGACTCACGGCAATTGCACAGCAGACTCACGGCAATTGCACAGCAGACTCACTGCAATTGCACAGCAGACTCACTGCAATTGCACAGCAGATTGGGGCAGTTGCATAGAAGATTGGGGCACATTCACGGCAGTTGCATAGCATATCGGGGTTAGATTTCCTATGCACAGTTTATACATAGGATGAACTTGCGCACTGCGCAGTTTCACATTGGGTGAATTTGCGCAGTGCGCAAGTACACCCGGTAATTGCGCAAAATTCACCCGGTTTATCCCCACGATCTTTGCGCACAGTTTATCGATGATAACTGTTTTTCTATTGAACTTAAAGAGTTGAAACTTGGTTAGCACCTAGGTCTACCCTTCATCTATCTGCACACAAAAAATCAGATTGCTGACTTCTCTAGTTTTTTCGTAAAATCAAAGTATGCGGAAAATGCGCAAAGCCACCCGGTCCGACGCTACTATATTCAGTGTTCTGTGGCCGGTACTATTAATATACCTTCAGTTTAAAATATTTACAATTTAATATTTACGTGATATCTAGGTATACATAATTAAATGAACAGTAATTTTTTAAATCTCAATTTTCTGAACGTATTAGGTATTTCGTAGTATTAATTGTAAATAATTATTGAGCTATTGACAAATCGTTAGAGGTAAGTTACAAATTATTGTTCAGTTTCACATCTTCGGTCATATAAAAATACTATATAAAATGATTATTTAATTTTTACTTTTACTGATATCCAATTAAATATCAAAATTATTACTAGGTAGCATATAGGTATCATTTATTCTTATACGATGAAAGATGTGGAAGTAACTGATAATTTGTATGGTACCTAGTACCTACATTACTTCAGTTTAAAATAATAGCAGAAACTATTCATATCGACTAACTAATAGTTTAAAAAAAAGGAATTAGGTAAGTACCTACCTACAAATATCATTTATGCAATAGGGTCTAATACGATAGGGAAATTTATATTTGAAGTTGTTAAATTTAATAAACTGCAAATCTAAATTTCCCGATCGTATTAATTTGTACTTAAATAATATTTTTAGGTACCTAAATAATCCTACTTCCTCAAAACTACCTATTGGTTAGTATATAAAAATTTATGTTAATCTGGACAGATCGTTTTGTCTAGAACAGGTAATTTGTGTCAATTTTGTATTCTCTATTATTAAAGTATTCATATAGAAGTGATATCTGAAAGAGCTCTTAGCTACCTATAAATTAAAGTTTCTTTGATCGAAAATGTGGAACTGTCTGATATTTAGTAACTTACCCTAGTCCCTATATACCTAACTATGGAATTATGAATTGGTACCTAGTTAACGTATGGAACAGTGCAGAAATCAGAATAAACTTTGTAATGTACCTATTTTTCAATGAAAAATTTATAAATTAGGTAGTATCAATTCAAATTTGAATGTAGACTATGTAGTATTATTAAAAATATTAAGCAAATGAAATTGCCAAGAAAAAAATATCAGAGGAATCATCACGGTGGATATGGCAACACTGGCCACTGCCCAAGTAAAATAGAATGTCTCATAAACTCGCCATTTGTCTCTCCAGCTCTCTCCAAAATTCAAGAAATTCTCTCCAAAATGATCAAATTTTCATAAATTCTCTCCAAAATAACATTGTAGCATAGGAGAAAAATAGATAAAACTCGCCATTTGCATTTGAAGGGCTCAAAATAACTGTCACAAACTCGCCATTAAAATGGCGAGTTTGGACATGCTTTATTACTTGGGCCACTGCTAAATTGGAGGGAAATCATGATACGTCATTGAGACACAGTTGCTTTTAAAAAGGATACATTGATTCAACTTTCATTTGATAGCATTTAATTTGTATGTACAAAATAGTGAGAGATAGGTATATGGCTATATGCCTAACATATTCTGTTAAACAAACATATGCAGGCTGCTTAACATGGTGTGGGCTGTCATTTTTCATCTAGGTAGTGAGTGTTTTAAGTGACATTACATTACTAAGTTTAGTGAGTTACTATTGCAATTTGCATACTTTATGAAATTCCTATCAAGTTGTTCAAACTGATCACTTTTCCTGTAAGTAGGTATAACAAAGTAATGTAAATGTTTGTTACTACATGGCAAGGTACTGGCATGGCAAGTTTTCTATTCATTTCCTCTCATAGAAAACTTTTCAGGGATAAGACCGGTAACTAAAGTATTTTAATTAGGTACTGTGCATAATTTCAACTCCGTAGTAGAATAAATAAATTTATTTTAACATTGATAACTCCGCAGAATTTATAAATAATTGAACAACGCAGTGATTAGTACTCAGGAGTCACTCTGTTAAAATTTGACTTTTCCAGTCTGGATTTAGACCATATATTGACCATTTGTATAACTAAATTACATAAATAGGAATATTTCTCAATAAAACAACTCCGTTCCGGTAATTCATCCATGTTTTAAAGTATGTACAAAGTCGCCAGTATATTGGCAACTTTTGAGGGGTCAAACAAGTTGGAAAACCTGTAAATAACCAGTAAATCTGAATCACTCCTAGAATAGTCTCAACTCTCAAGAGATACAAATCCATCAGGCATGAAGTATATGGCCAGTCTGCAGAATGTGTCTCTTCACCCGCAGAGATTTTAATTTGAGAGACAGTTACTCTCCGACTCTCAGTAGCAGATTTATAATCTCCCGCAGCTAAATTAATGGTAACATAGGAATTAATTCAAGATCTCCCACAGCTAAATTAATGGTAATATAGGAATTAATTCAAGATCTCCCGCAGAGATCTCCAATTTCTAAAAATTCAATCAAAAACTCCCGCAGAGAGTCTTGGAAAAATGTTCCATATTCTGCAGACTGGGTATATGGATGTTTCCAAGTGTAAAATCTAATCTAGGAAGACAAATATCTCCTTTATACTTTATAGTATCTTAAATGTGGCGACCTGGATCCATTTTCTCACTTAACTGGGGACTTTCCTGCCACACTTTAAAACATGGTAATTCATGCTACGTTCCGGTAATTTATGTCCCGTTCCGGTAATTGTATGGACCCATTTTTTCAGCTTTTTCAAAAAGTCAGTGGAATTTTGTGCACCAAATACAGACTGGTTACTGGTCCAGGTAATAGTATTAGTAGGTATTTCAGTATTTACAATTACAGTTACTCACTTGATCAGATGGTATATTTTTTGCCCCCATTGTATGAAGATTCTGATATTTATCAGACCTAATTCGCTAGCTAACTCCTCTGCGTTCTAGTTGTAGCTACTAGAATAACTTTTCGACGAAAATTAGTAAGTTCCAATCGTTAGCCCACATAAATTCAAGGCACAGTGTAATAGGAACGATAAAAAAAATTGCAGGGGAACTTTTGTTTGGATGACTAGTGATTAATTTTACTACATGCGAAGGTATTGACCGTATTGACCTTATAAGCCAATTCACTAAACTTTGAAACTAAAAAATTTATGTTAGCAAGATACTGTGCCACAAAGAGATTTCAGTCGAATCTTTCTTTTTCTCCAAAAGAGAAAATACAATTTAAAAGATACATTTCTTTAATTGATAAGAAGGTCTTCACCGAGTTAATTATATAACTTTGGGAGAGTATAGATTCATTCAAGTTGAACTATTCGCACATAACAAAATGTTGCAACACTCGAAGTTCACACAGAAATTTAGCACTGAGGAAGAAATGGCTGCTGCTGAGGCTGCCAGAGGTGCAACAATCGGAGCCGTTGGTACCCCTGACAATAACAAACTATTCATTAGAACTAATTTGATTAATAACTAACTGTCCAATTGACTTAACTTTCTGTATGATCTTTCCTTCTAAATAAAAAACACTATTTACATTTAATAACTATGTCAGTCGGTAAAAAATATCTTATATCGAAAAACGTATATAATATTTGGGAAGAACAAGGATTATCAAATTGGCAATCTCAAATCATCAGCTGTTATATCAGCTTGTCTAGAAGTTGCACTCGAAAAAATTATACAGTACGTTAATTTATTCATGCAACATTGACTGCATTATTCATGAAGCAATTAATTTACCAAAAAGTTCAAATAGATTAAAAAATTACATTTAATAGAATTGATATACCTATGTGACTATATATAAGTCGGTATCTACTTTTTAATAATTGACAACTTTCAGGAAGTAGATTTCCTACATATACTTGAGCACTACCTATCACCGAAGCTTTTTTTCACGAATCTACTTCCCTCATAGCCAATTTCATCTAAAATGAGCTTTGTAGATCTTCTAATTATTCATTTTTTTTTTCATTAAAAATCTTCGAATTTGCACACTAGGTATATAGGGTAGGAATCGCATCACCGACCAATTAACACACCTTCTCCTAATTTCCAATTTATATGAAAACAAGTACTTTCACTACAATGATAGATGTACTCGAGTGTTACCATTGATTTGTACTTAGTTTATTTGCAAACAGGAAGTTTCTAGATATATTGGTTTTTGAACTAAACATCATTTTTTAAGATCATGTATTTTTTTAAGTATATCGATTAATCGACCAAGGTTCATTTATAAGTTCAATATTTCGACCAGGTAACGTTTACCGACCACGAAATCGATATTTCGACCACGCTATTATAAATAAATTGTAAACAAAGAAACTGTTGAAATTTTAGTTAAATGTATTACACACTCGTTATATGTTTAATATTAACTTCCTGTTAGACTAGCTCAGCTATATTAAATTACCTATTGTTTAAATAACCATGTATTACTTTCATGAGAAACGGACGTAAGGTCTAAAGTCTATTACATTTCCTGCGAGTGTTAAATAACACTGCATGTAGTTTCTTAAGGTAGTCTGTTTTTGCATTACTCAGAGAGAGATGTGATTCTCTCATCTCTCTAATATTCTTCTCTCTGTATAACATATAAACTCTTTAAATAAACTCTATGTCTTAACGTTGTTAACCCACTGTAATTTAACCTAATTCTAACAGGTTATGGGCCCAGTGAAAGATAAGAGTTTATAAATCAAATTATGTTTAAACAATGAGAAGTCTATTATATAGTAATCAATAAAAACGATGTACAGTGAAAAAGTGCTAAACTAAATGAAACATATACGCACGAACGGTTGAGTAAGCATATCGTGTTAACGCGCTAATGAGGTCGATTATATTGACTGCTTGAGCGAAAATGTACTTGTTTTTTATAGTATAATTATTTAGTATTCGTGCGGAAGAAGTGTCAAGAGAGGTCACAAATTACCTTTAAATCTGCGACCTTATCCTTTGGTAAACAGTCTTTCAACAAAAGGTTCTTGCGAACTAAGACTTGTGTTGCTGTTCCAATTGAATATTAATAATTATATTCTGTGAAGTTATTTTTATGAATTAGAATAATTTTAAAACATTAATTCAGTTAAACAAGTAAATCAATTTAACTTCTTTGTTTGCTTATGTTTGTTAAGTATTGAATGATAATAAATACTTTGAAAACATGTCTTCAAATAAGTTACCGGGGATTGTTCCCCTAGACGGAAATAATTACTCCACATGGAGGGTACAAATGAAGATGTATCTCTTACGAGAGAAACTGATGGATTTTGCTGATGGATCTAAACCAGTTCCAATAGATTCAGCTTCAACTGAGGTGAAGAATGCCTATGCTAATAATTATAATAAGGCTCTGGCAGATATAGTACTATCTATTTCACCGGATCAATTGTACTTAGTTGGACAACCCACGGATCCACACGCTGTCTGGACCACCCTTCAAGAAACGTTTCAGAAAAACACGTGGGCGAACAAATTTCGTCTGAAGAAGAAGCTTTACAATTTAAAATTGAAGTCTCCCGAACTACTAAACTCCCATTTGAAAGAACTAACTGAAGTTTTTCAAGAGCTTGCATTGTTAAATCAAGTGATCAGTGAAGAGGATAAAGTTATTTGCCTCCTATCATCACTACCAGAGCCGTTTGAAGTGCTTGTTACTGCACTTGAAGCACAGACAGAAATACCTACCTGGATTACCGTAGCGGACACACTCCGGAGAGAAGCTGAAAAGTTGAGTATTAAATCCAATGATGCTTTGGCATTATCAAATACTCAGATTGAAGCTGCAGTAAATAAACAGTCAATCAAGTGCCACTTTTGCAAAAAATTGGGTCACCTGAAGAAAGACTGCTTTAAATTTAAACGGTATTCTCAAACTAACAGAACTCAAAACCAACCAAATGATGTAAATGTAAGTCATATAGAACTTAATCACACAATGTATGCTAATGATATCGCTCTTTGTAATAAATATGCCGACAGTAATATTTGGATAATAGATTCAGGCTCTTCATCACACATGAGTGGTGATAAAAATTTATGTAAAGATTTTGCAAATATTAGCAAACCTATCAATGTTAAAGTAGGTAATGGAGATGTTTTCCAAGCTATTTCACTAGGAAATGTTTCTGTTATTGTGAATATACCAGGTGGTGGAAGTAGAAAATGTACAATAAATGATGTACTATATGTGCCAAATCTAGCTTTTAATCTACTATCAGTGTCAAAAATGACAATCTATTATTTTTGAAAATGATAAATGTAAAATATTGAACGAAAATAAAGAGTCAATTGCTTAGGCTAACTGTGTTGGTCAACTCTATTATCTAAATACTTTAGTACATAAAGCTGCAGTAACTGTTGATCAAAATAAAGTAAACCTTCTATGGCATAGAAGGCTCGGTCATATAGGTAACGATAACTTGACTAAAATGATCCGAACTAAATCAGTAAATGGTCTGGATAGTAAATTAAAAGCTATAGAAGGTGTGTGTGAACACTGCTGTAATGGGAAAATGCATAAAATACCTTTTTCTACAAGCATTAAGAAAAATTGTAAACCTCTTGATTTAATCCACACAGATGTCTGTGGGAAAATTACTCCTACTTCCAGGGGTAATAATTCTTATTTTCTGACCTTTATTGATCATGCTACTCGATACTCCTGGATATATGTTATTGCCCATAAGAGTGATGTGTTTCAGAAGTTTTTGGAATGGAAAGCTATGGTTGAAAATATTTATGAAAGGAAAATTAAAACCTTGCAGTCAGATAATGGAGGAGAATATACCTCAAATAAGTTTGAATCATATTTACGAAATGAAGGTATAATTCACCAGAAATCTATTCCTAAAACTCCTGAACAAAATGGGTTAGCTGAAAGATTTAATAGAACTATTATGGAAAAAGTTAGATGAATGTTATCTGATTCAGGAATTGATAAGGAATTCTGGGGTGAAGCACTATATACTGCAAATTATCTAAATAATAGATGCATTAATTCATTTTTAGTAAATAAAACTCCATATGAAGCTTTAAATCTTAGAAAACCCAACGTTAGGCATGTAAAAGTTTTTGGATGCACCGGGTATGCCCATATTTCTCGAGATGAACGATCAAAATTAGAAAATAAAGCTACCAAATGTCTGTTTATTGGCTATGGCACAGTTACTAAAGGGTATAAGATGTATGATGTTGAATCTAAAAGAATCTTCTTTTCCAGGAATGTAACCTTTGATGAATCAATTTCATCTAAGATTGAGAGCCCTCAACTGAGTGAGACTCCTACCTCTCCACTGGTGTTCCCTTCAGAAGATTCAGAACCTGCTGAGCCTGAGAACCAAACTCCTGAAAATAATCCTCAAATAATCCTCCCTGATGCGCAACCTGTACCAGCTATCAGTCCTGATGAGGATCTTAGACGATCGTCTAGAATTCGTAGAGCTCCTATTAGATATGGTAGTTGGGAGTATGATCAGTTTGAGGAGGAGGAGGGTTTATTAGTCAATGGGAATATCAATATCGAACCTAGGTCGGTATCTGAGGCTCTTAATAGCGGTTCTGAATCCTCTAAATGGAAACAGGCCATGGAGAGGGAATTAAATGCTTTTGAGAAACATAAAGTTTTTGAACTCATAAAACCTACCTCAGATTTAAACATAATTAAATCTAAATGGGTGTTTAAAAGAAAAAAGGGATCTGATGGTAGAGTGGTTTCATATAAAGCTAGATTAGTCGCTCAGGGGTTTTTACAGAGACCTGGAATCGACTATGATGAAATTTTTGCTCCTGTAGTGAGATTTGAATCGGTGCGAACCATGTTATCTTTAGCAGCTAAACAAAAACTATTTGTACTTCACTTGGATGTGAATTCTGCTTTTTTGAATGGGGATCTTAAAGAAAATGTTTATATTAGACAGCCTCCTGGCTATGCTATTCCAGGAAAAGAAGATTTAGTATGTAAACTTAATAAATCTATGTATGGATTAAAACAATCACCCAAATGTTGGAATGATGCGTTGGATGCATATCTTAAATCCTTAGGATTTATTCAGTCCTCTTGTGACTCATGTATATATGTTAAATTAATCAATAACTCTCCATGCTTCATTTCTGTGTATGTAGATGATATTATTGTAGCATGTAAGAACTATGATGATCTGACTAAAATCAAGATTGATTTAAGTGCTAAATTTGAGATGAAAGACTTAGGAAAATTATCCTATTTCTTAGGCATAAAAGTCGTACAAGACGAAAATAGAATAGCCCTAAATCAATCTTCATTTGTCAACGAGTTATTAGATAGATTTGAATTCAATAATTGCAAACCGGTTTCAACCCCTGCTGATGTTAATTCCCATTTGGAACCAACTACTGATGATTGTGAACTAGTAGATAAAACTAAATATCAGTCAGCTGTAGGTGCTTTACTGTATCTATCTACTAAAACTAGACCGGACATAACTTATGCAGTTGGAAATGTCTCTAAATTTTGTTCCAATCCAAACACTAAGCACTGGTCTGCAATTAAGAGAATATTTAGATACCAAAAGGGCACACCTGATCTTGGCATTACATATGGTAATGAAGATTCTGAGTTGATAGGTTATTCTGATGCCGACTGGGCAGGAAACAGAGTTGATAGGAAAAGTACTTCTGGCCAATGCTTTATGTTAAATAATTCCATTATTTCTTGGCGCTCTGTGAAACAGTCATGTGTTGCTTTATCAACGGCTGAAGCTGAATATGTTTCTCTCTCTGGAGCCTCCCAAGAAGCTGAATTTCTAAATAAATTACTATTAGATCTTAAAGTACCAAATAAGAATCCTATAGTTTTGTTTGAGGATAATCAGTCAGCTATTTGTATTGCTAAAAATGCTAAAAATCATCCTAGATCGAAACACATTGATATTAAATTTCATTACATTAGAGATCTTGTTGCTTCAAACACAATTAAACTTGTGTATTGCCCCAGTGAAACTATGCTTGCTGACATATTCACTAAACCGTTGCCTACTGATAGATTTACCAAATTAGTTGAATTAATAGGCATGAAAAATATATAATGTCGTGTGAGGAGGAGTGTTGAAATTTTAGTTAAATGTATTACACACTCGTTATATGTTTAATATTAACTTCCTGTTAGACTAGCTCAGCTATATTAAATTACCTATTGTTTAAATAACCATGTATTACTTTTATGAGAAACGGACGTAAGGTCTAAAGTCTATTACATTTCCGGCGAGTGTTAAATAACACTGCATGTAGTTTCTTAAGGTAGTCTGTTTTTGCATTACTCAGAGAGAGATGTGATTCTCTCATCTCTCTAATATTCTTCTCTCTGTATAACATATAAACTCTTTAAATAAACTCTATGTCTTAACGTTGTTAACCCACTGTAATTTAACCTAATTCTAACAGAAACTAAATATTATTATCTTTGCGAAAAGCTTTGTTTTGATCAACCATATTTAATTATTATCTTCGCAAAATTACGGAAGGTTATGTTTTGATCGGCCTTTTATTTACTTATTAGTAGCTATAATCTTGTTATTATAGCATGACTCAAAAATATTGAACCAAATTGCTTGAAATTTGGTGGGACGATGGAAACCATTTGTTTGGAATTTGGAAGCAATCAGATCAAAGGTCAAGGACATTTTTATAACTCAAAAAGTCTTCAATCAAATTGCCTGAAATTTGGTGGGACGATTGGTCAATATCTAGGAACCATATGTTTAGAATTTGGGATTGATCGGATCAAAGGTCAAGGTCATTTTTATAACTTAAAAATTCTTCAATCAAATTGCCTTAAATTTGGTGGGACTATACTATTGCTCATTATCCAGGAACTAATAATGGTTAGATTTTGGGAACGATAGGGTTAAAGGTCAAGGTAATTTTTATAACTAAAAAAGTCTTTAACCAATTTCTTGAAATTTGGTGACGCGATTGATCATCATCTAGAAACCATTTGATCAGATTTTGGGAGCGAACAGGTTAGAGATAAAGATGAAGGTCATTTATTTATTTGTAATTTTGTTATTCGCATAACTCAAAAAGTGTTCAACCAAATTGTATATAATTTTGTTGAACGATTAGTGAATGTTCAGGAACATTTGATTAGATATTGGGAGCGATCGGGTCGAATGTTAAGGTAAGGAAAAGGAAGGTGAAAACGAACGAAAAATGTAGCAGCGGCTAAGGTATTCGCTCTGCTAGTGCTCGTCCTAGTTTTAATTGATCTGCTGAAGAGTATTAAATTTAACAATTAACATTATTTGGAAATACAATTTGTATAAGACGAAAAGAAGCATTTTAAAAGTTGCATATTGAACGTTTCTGAATGAAAATATCACAAAATTCTTATTCTATCTTCTTCATCACCATAAATCTAGTAAGACATTTTGTAGATTTTTCTTATTAATTCTTCAAAGAGTAAGTAACTAGATATAATTTAAAAATTATCGTGTACAAGTAAGTGGTATGAAACAGTTGAATAAAATTTCTTCATTACTTTTTCATGTGTATTTGGCAAAAACTAACCATTAATAATGAATAAATATTTCCTTAAAGCATTAGCTACATATCGTAAATCCTTTGGAAAAAAACAGTATTATATATTTTATAATACGCTAAGTTTATAAACAGAACCTAACCTGCTAACCATCAATAAGTTGTTTAACAATAAAATATCCTAATAAACATAACGTTGTTCTTTAAATGAGTAAGATAAGTATGAGATCCTATAAATATATTCAGTTGAAAAAACACTGTTTTTTTGTGAAAAAAAATATAATCTAACAATAAACAAATGAAACAATATATTCATAAAAAACATATAAGAATTGATACATGTCCTCGAAAAGAAATTCAAAGTATATAGCTACTACGTAAATTTACATTCCAATATTACATATATTATATTCAAACAGAGTCATAGCTAGTTATTAAAGAAAAGAAACGTATCTCTGGGTGATTTAATATTAATGTATGTAATTTAGAATTCATTTTAATCTTGCATCATACTTTAAAGGTTTAATCTTTTCACAGTTTTAATAATTCTTTTACCCTTTGATGCCTTTCTTTTGCAGGCAGAACTGGTAAAATCAAGTAATTCAATGTCATTCTGTGTCATAGTATCAAAATCAATATCTAAACAATAACGATGAAACCATTTACTGCAAGCATTACACCCGACCCAAGCGTTATCATCATTTAAGTCAGTATTTCCATAACAGGCTTGGCAAATGATACAGTCGTCTATGGTAATGTCTGCATCTGAATCATCTTGATACTCAACAGTAACAGAATTAGGTGCTTTCACTTTTCCACCTGCCTTATGTATATCTTGCTTCCTTCTTTTAAAGCTTCTTCTTTGTCAGCTTTTTTCTGTAAGCGTTGTTCTTGGCGCTCTTTCTTTTGATTTGAGATTTGTTGTTTTTCATTTTGTTTGTTGAGTAGATTTCGATAGTAGTCATTTCCACTGACTGCTGGAGGATGAGGTGGCCTCGATTTATGCTCCTTTTTTGTAGGTAACAAGGATTCATCTATTTTCAGATACGATTTAAAGGGAGAAAATTCCCAATTTCCATAGAAAACAGGGTTTCTTTCAATATTTATTGGACTTGAAGACCTGAATTCTTGTACAGCACAAGTTTCAGATGTAGTGGACAATTCGTTCTGTAACGTTGAAGCTTGTCTTTTTGGAGTAGAAGAAAGTGCGTTGATCGTTGAAAACAATTTGTCTTTTTCTGCGGACTGTTGAACAACTGTCAAAGGTTCTAAGATTTGAATTTCAGCCTGGTTTTTAATCTCAGATGATGAAAGGAACGCATAGGCTGTAGTAGGAGATGCATCTGATGTTGAATTGAACGCATATGATGTAGTGGGAGTTGCATAGAATGTTGAAGGGAACGCATATGATGTAGTAGGAGGTGCATCGTATGTTGAAGGGAACGCATATGCGGGGGTAGGTGGTGCAAATGATGTAGATGGGACTGCATGTGATGTAGAAGGGACTGCATATGATGTAGAAGGGAGTGCATATGATGTAGAAGGAACTGCATCTGATGTAGAAGGCAGTGCATATGAGGTTGGAACACGGATTGACATTTGAGAGTCTTCATTTAGTACCTCTGGTGAATTTGAAGACGGTGGATGAATTGGCCTATCGCTCAAGCGATTTTCCTGAAATGAAGGATTGCCAAGAAGTGGGTGATTTGTAGCTTGATTCTGGACTAGCAGCTTTTAATCGCCTTGTAAGTATTGTAGAGATCATCGTTTCCCACATCAAAATGTTCTTCAAATCTATTTTGAAACGATTTCTTTTTCTCATTTGATATTTGAGATTCAAACGCTTTGAGTGCCATGGTTATTCCCAGTTTCGTGTCTGGATGTAATATATTATTAGCTGAATTAAATTCATCCATGGCTTTCACTTCATCAATTATTTTAGTGTAATCTGGTGCATTTGGATCGAAAGGTACTAAACCAGACTTTCGAAAACCTGACTCTATGATTTGAGATCTTTCTTTAACGGCCTCCCACGCACTATCAAAAACAGGAAAGAAATTTGATCTGGAAACTGTTTGATGGAACTTAGTTTGTAAATCATTTACAGCTCTATACCATAATTTTTTGAGGGGTCCGTAAACTGAAATGTCAAGTGGCTGGAGAATGTGAGATGCATGAGGAGGTAAACAATATAGGATTATATTATTTGACCGACAAAATTCTGAGAGTGCAATGTTTATATGTGTAGAATGGCCGTCCATAAATACTATAATAGGGAATACTGCCTTAGATTTAACCTCTTCAAAAAACAAATTTGTGAACCAGTCGAAGAAACTTTCGCTGGATATCCATCCATTTGGAGTAACGCCTAAGTTATATTTATTTGGATCAACATCTTTAAAAATGTAATTGGGTCTCACTCCGGGAAATATAACAAAGGGTTTTTGAAATATTCCATTTGCTGATACGTGTGACGGGTCCCCCTTTGGGGTTATCTCATCAACTGTGAATCATTATGACGGTTCACTATATGGGTTACGTGTGATAGAATCTTACTCTGTTTACTATTTTCAGATTCCTTTTTCTCAATATATCTCTTTCTACTAAATACTCATGGTACCATGCCCTAGAACCACTTTGCCAATATGGTTCCGACCTCAGGCCTCTGGTCCAAGCTTAACTGTATTTAGGTTAATAAATTAATGTAATTAACACTTTAAAGAGAATATATTCATTAGTCAAGCAATGGTAATTACACAGTGTATCTTCACTAGAATGTCTCAATAACTAAGACTGGAGATAAGGTGTGTATCTCGTGCGAGACGATCGGTAACTAACTTGAATGTTACTTACTCACAATCATATAGGTTCGTGATAGCAGTTATGCATACACACTAGCTGTGTTTGCGTTACTACATCGCTCCCCCCTTCCGAAAATTTCACAGTTACAATTCACATTTTTCCAAAACTGCCAGCTGGTTTGTCTACCCATTGTTACTCTATATTTAACAATGTTCAGACGCTCACGCTGTTAGTGGAAACATGTGTTTTGGATCTCTTGAAATTTCTCGAACCGGCTATAAATATATTATTAGAAAATTGAAAAATATGAGTTTTAATTCGTTCTAGAAATATGTCAGACTAAAGTGCATTCACCAAACTTTCTTAAATTTTTTTATCTTACCTATACAATCTTAATTTTGCTTTAACAATATTTTTATTTATTCCTAAGTATTCTAAATTATTTCTACCTACTATGTCTCAGTTCAAAAAATGAATAATTTTTTCATTTTATAAATGTAACAACTTGCCTAATCTATTTGAGATCTCACCTCTCCCCTCCTAATATTTAGAATATTATTCTACATATTATCAGAGACCTTTGATCACTCCAATACATTACACAAGTTTGTTACTGCATTTACATTTAAATTTCAAATTAGGTCATCTGTACTCTCCTTATCCTTCCGATAATTTTCGAGATGCCGTTTGCTTGATCTTGAGTTGAATAATCTTTATACTTTATCACAAAAACTGAACACCTTAATTGAATCGTACCGTCATATAGGGTCGCAAAACCCGGTCTTGCTGTAATCAAATACTCTCCAATCAGATGGTTAACTGAGTTTTTGGTAAACTACAAAGCTTTCAATCTTTTACTTTAGTAACTGAATTTCCGTACATTAAATTCGAATTACTTAATCACGCACCATACGGCCACCAATGTGACGGGTCCCCCTTTGGGGTTATCTCATCAACTGTGAATCCTTATAACGGTTCACTATATGGGTTACGTGTGATAGAATCTTACTCTGTTTACTATTTTCAGATTCCTTTTTCTCAATATATCTCTTTCTACTAAATACTCATGGTACCATGCCCTAGAACCACCTTGCCAATATGGTTCCGACCTCAGGCCTCTGGTCCAAGCTTAACTGTATTTAGGGTAATAAATTAATGTAATTAACACTTTAAAGAGAATATATTCATTAGTCAAGCAATGGTAATTACACAGTGTATCTTCACTAGAACGCTCACAAGTAATAGCTAAGACTGGAGATAAGGTGTGTATCTCGTGCGAGACGATCGGTAACTAACTTGAATGTTACTGACTCACAATCATATAGGTTCGTGATAGCAGTTGTGTTTGCGTTACTACATACGCAGCCCAAAACATTTCTTTGAGTTTTACCTTCGGAGGTCACAGAGTAAACATTTTTGTTTCCCTTCTCAGCAATGACCTTCAGTTTATTTGTTGGAGATAGTGGAAACCCTGTTTCATCTAGGTTGAAGATGCGATCACCGTTGGCTGGGACGAGGAATTGCGATGCAATGATTTCATGCTCTTCAAGAAGAAACCTTTCTAATTGATGAAACCAATTTCTCAATTTTGTTTCCGTTACTAGCTTTCTCAGATGACACAAACTCTCAGGAGTTCTTAAACTTTAAGTCACTTTGACGAACAATAAACCTCTGTACCCAACTTTTATTTGGTAAGTTTTCTGGAAAAAGCCTTTCTTCGTTATTTAGAGCAACGCTGAATTCAGCCTCTGCCTTATCTAGTATCTCTTTAATTATATAAGGTATTTCCAGTCTAGTAACACCACAACCAATTTTAGACCGAAACTTTATATATTTACATAAGCGCTTTTCTTGGTCCGTGGAAAGCTTGGTCTTCTTCCCAGCAAACAGATAGTATTAGATACTTATTAAAGGTTCCTCATGATTCTAACAAGATACGAAAGTATTGATTCAATGTTAAACTATAAAAAATAGGCAAAAAGTATTTCGAACAGCAAACTTATGCAATATTTGGCTATCAATTTCCACTCAGATATCATAACCAAAAGTGAACAATCTTTTTCTTCGGAGTCATATTTGTGTTTTGTACTATTGGTTAACTAAGAGTATGAAATACTTTGAAACATACTGAACCATATTTTAAACAACCTAATGTTCATATAGCCTAGCTTAATTTGCAAAAAGTTTTTAGGAAACTGAATTCATATATAAATGGAGTTTCAGTGCTCCTGTAATACTCAATATTCCTACCAGCTTTCATCAATGTTGGTTCGTACCTTCCTGATAATTTGTCAACAAGAGTAGTTTTTGGAATTCCATATTTGTATGGAATTGACTCTAATATCCGCTATTGCTTCTAACAAATTACTTTCAGTGTATCTCTTTTTGCATTTCGATTTTGCCATAACTAATTTTTATGTATGACGTAAAAGGAAATTAAATACAAGGGACTAGAAGAAGCAGTCAGAAAGGAAAGTGGCTCCATGAACAAAGGCACTTACCACCGTTGGTGACAATGCTCATGGATGCAGAAAAGCTCCTCCGTGAATGCAGTCACTTACCAAGGAATGTGACGAAACGGGACGCAAGCACCGGTCGCTGCCCTCACGGATGGAAAAGGAAAATGAAGAGGTGATAGTAAATGAAGCCTACGAGCCTACCAAACACAAAAATCTAAGACCTCGTAGTTGAAGAGCATAACCCTAGCGCTATTCTACAAAATCCTGAACAATGTGTATTCGAAGCACATTTGGTTATGTTAAAAGAATCCACATTCGAGTGGCAAGGAAGAAACAAGATTTGATAGAAAACAAGATTAATGGAAAGTTGAACACAGATAGATTGAAATCCTTACTGTGATCAGATTGTGTTTCGAATTTTAAAAATCAAACTTACAAAATATTTACCCAAAGGACCAAAAAGAGTGGCACCTCGATCTAATATTTTTAATTTTTTCTTTATGTTGATGAATTAAGAAGTTATACCGCAAACGATGGAAAGAAAAGGGTAATTTAAAGTTAGTGAAGAAAAGACAACAAAGTTATTTTTGGAAATTGCAAGATAAGGTTGAATAGATGTTTAGCATTAGAAACGTGGTTTTATAGAAACACTACATTTATCTTCTATTACTCGAGACTAACTGTTAGATAAAGTCTAATTCCAATCCGTAGAATACTTACTACAATTAATGCTACAAAGGACTATATTACAAACTAATTGGAAAAAAGTTTAAATAATTTAAACGAAACTAAAGACCTCTACAAAAGAGATAATTGAATTTTACTAATTTCTTGTAATTAAATATTGGTCATTTTTTTAAACAAGATTATAGCTTTATGGAAACAGAAATTGTACTGAAAAAGGGTAATACATATTTGTTTCAAAAATGGAAGGAAGTATTTAATTTTATTCGATTTGTTGTCAAAGGAGATGCAAAGAACGAAACTGTAAAATAGAAAAAATGAAAGTCAATAAGTTGAAAATACTGAACAATGTCACTAAACTACTTAATTTTATTTAAATGTTCAAATATGAATGTCACAAGACTAATGAAATATTGTAGAAACTCTCATTTTAGCGGCAAGTTACATGTTGAAGTAATCTAGGATATTGTATAAATTAAGCTATTCGTATTATCAGTAAATTTTAAGAGTTTAAACGTTGTTTTAGTTTAACGATTTAATGAGTCAAGAATTCCAAACTGGAGTATAAACAAAAAGCTACAGTTAAAAAAATTAGTTGATACAACTATAATGAACTATTTTCTTTAGAACCACCATTATACTCTCAACAGATGTTAAAATTTTTTTATACAAGTAACTATATAAGAGTTTAATTAATTATTACCAGTACTCTGAATATTTGCAAATTTTAATACTAGCAAAATAAATAACCGTTTATCACCATGGAGTGGATATGAACAGTCAGTATTTAAGAATTCAGTATTTCAGAAACTAAAGAAACCATAAGTTGTGTATTTACAATTACCAATTGTAAAGTATTTGGACGAAATAATTTACAATTGCCAATCAATTTAATTGAAAGTTTTTAGGCCATATCGTTGATATTGAAAAGAAATTGAATATATATGGGGCTTGAAGTAACAGTTATAAAGGAAAGAGACTCCATGAAAGAATAATCTACCACCAGTCGGAGACAACGCTCATGGATGCCAAAAAAAAATCCATGACTGCAGTCACTTACCAAGGAATGTGATGAAAAGAGTCACCAACACCGGTGGCAGCACTCACAGATGGAAAAGGAAAATGAAGAGGTGATAATAAATGAAGCCTACCGGACACAAAAAAAACATACGAGTTATCCTCAGAAACTACAATTAGCCACAAAAAATGATAAGCCTGAAGCTGTTGTGCCCTTCTCTTATATTCACCTCAACAGATTGAGGATACAGCCACTGGGGGCTTTGCAATTAGCCTACTATATTATATCTTTAAACAATTTTCATACATTTTTTAAATTATATATTTATGAAACATAACTGATACGAATAACTTTGCTAATTCTATCAGTTATCACTGAACTAATAGAAATTTGTCCTTACCAATTGAGAATAGGGAGATTTGCACTGCTGTCGTTTGATTCTTCCGCTTTCTTGTGAGAAGTGATCTGGTCATAGGTAGTGGTCTTTTGAGTTCCACCTAGCGAATGCTCGCTCTACCCATTGAACTGGAAACAAATTTTAATAATATAAATTAGTATATAAGTTATTGTTATTGACTAGGTTTGATGCGAATATAATGGTTTCGAGATTTCGTTAATCGGAAAATAAATAGAAAAGACCTTAATATAGATCTAGCAGTTAGATTGGAAAGAGACGCCGTGATTGGAATGAAAGAGACTCGTCAATGGAATGTTACGGAATGAGAATCTAGTAATCGCGGAAGTAAGAGGAAAATGAACAAACAGGGTGCAAAAACATATTGCAAATTATATTAATAAACAATCTAAGACTACATTGTTATCCCTATCTAGTGCTATTCTACAAAACAGTGAATTTCAATGAAACAAAAAGGAAAAAACTTGGTCATCATCCAATTTGCAACTGTTCGTATCGAAAAATTCTCTGCCTCTTTCTTCAATTCATGACTGTTACATAGTGTCATTCGTTGAAAACTCTCATAAATGCAACATGAATATCTTACATATTTACTCTTATGAATTTAAGATAGTTTTTTTTAGTATAGTTATTAATAAATAATCTCTGTTAATTTAAGTAGGGGCTTAACGTTTTCTTTGGATCCTAAGGCCATATCGCTGACAATGAAATTAAATACAAGGGACTGGAAGAAGCAGTATGAAAGGAAAGTGGCTCCATGAACAAAGTCACCTACCACCGTCGGTGACAATGCTCATGAATACTAAAGAGCTACTCCGAGAATGCATTCACTTAAAACGAATAAAAAAGGACCCAATTTAAGGTCCGGAGGCTACACTCACGGATGGAAGATTAAAATGAAAAGGGGATAGTAAATTAAGCCTACAAGCCTAATAAACCTAAAAGTCAAAGACCTTGTATTTTGAAAGCATAAACCTAGTGCTATCCTCTAAAACTGCAAGTGGCGTAAAAAGATAAACATAATATGATAATAAGAATGAAAAAAGACAATTATTAATCCAATTAACAACAGTTCGAGGCCAAAGAGAACCCTCTTCTATTAAATCCACCACAAACAGCTTCATGATAGGGTCACGCAGGTAAATTGCGGCCCACTTACTAACTGCGGCCTTTAACAACTGAAACATCATAGCTTCAAAACACACGTCAAAACTTAAATTAATAAGTTATAGCAATCACTGTGCTTCTTTTGATAGCTATGCAACATTTTAATGTAATTTTGATTCAAAATGTTTTAAAGACTCTCTTGAGAGGGCTGCAATAAAAAATTAAGGGCCGCAATTTACCTGCGTGACCCTAGAGCTCATGCAGACTTATAAATTCTTTGATACCCAGAAAGAAAGAAATTTCTTAAGAGTTACCTGCACAAAATAAAAACTAGAATTTGGTAGTAGAATTAGAAGAAAAAAATTATGGGAAAAATAAATTAGGTGAATATACGTTATTACATTTACCGTTTAACACTAAACTTGAGCATCCAGCTGTTCCGAAAATTATTCGTAGGTTTTCCCTTTTTTTAAAGTGCATAAATATGGTTATATCTATAGGTATTGTGAGACTAAAACCTGAAAAAGATTTAAATTTAAAGGTATTTATATATACAGAAAGAACAATTTAAACAAAAAGTATATACTACAGTCTACATTATAGAACTATGACGTAAACCGGCGGCTATTTACGAATGGAAGAATCATATGCATAATAGAACATTTAATAAAGTATATACCTACCTAAAATCTAGAAGTCTGGAGGGTAAAATAAAAAAATAAAATGTGGTTATAAGCTACAGCTCTAGGTGGTTTTTTTTTCTTTCTATTCCATGTCTACAGATCGTATTCAAAGGAATTTAGGCACAATAATATAAAGTAGAATTCCGTATTTTTTACAGAGTAATGTAAAGAAGTGCATAAAATCTAATTTTGCTATTTCGTAAACTGTTCCAAATCTCGACATTTTGCAGGTTTGGATACCTATAAAAAATGGTTCCACTCACTAACTATAGAAAAAATTCTGAAGTTCGGTATTATTTCAAAGTTCAGAAGTAAAGATACAAAAGTTTTGGAAGCACACATTTTGGTAATAAATTGAAAATTCCATCAGCAATTTCAAGAAAATCTGTGAAATATTGATAAATTTATAATTCGAAATGAAATCAAGAACAGAAACACTTGATATTGAGCTGGACTTAGTCTCAGCTATCAGCAAAAAGCAAAAAATCAACTGGTAAATATATTTAGAGTTCATATACAAGAAGAAAACAACTAGCTCAGAAATCTGATCAGTCTTTCGAATATCTCAATTTCAAGGATTAAGCTGCCTAAAAATGATAGCATTAACAATTTTTCACAGAGTTAAAAAATATAGCTTAAAATTTTGAATCTAGAACTTAGAAAATAAAAGCTAAAAAAATTAATTTACAAATGTATAAGTAAAAGATATAGTTCCATATGAGCATGACAATAAACAATAGATTCCTCAGCTAGAAAGACTGAAGAATAACTTATCCAGGCTAAAGTGAAATTATCTAAAGAAAGACTAATTTTCGATCTGCCTAAAACAATTTAGGCAGATCGAAATTTGATGACTTTTCACCATGACGGCTGAAGACGAAATGTCCCGCACTGCATTAAAAAGAATCGAAATTTCTTACATCCGGGGGTAAAATGAGAATTTGGGGTAGCGTACGATAATGCGTGGTACAGTCGGAACTAGATTATTCATGCGCGCCTCAGCAATTGGACGGATACACTTCTCCGCGATAGTACATATACACTATATGCAATATGGTTAGAAATTGGCATAATGATTAGTATGATCTTTTTTTATTTCTTATACATATTTATATACCCCAATTAACCGAAGTAGTTTGAGCCAAAAGAGAGATATGTCCCCCTTGCAGAGGAGGATATCCACACTCTGTCCCACGTCTTGCAGAGGGGGACATCCGCACTCTGTCCCACGTCTTGCAGAGGGGGACATCCGCACTCTGTCCCACGTCTTGCAGAGGGGGACATCCACACTCTGTCCCACGTCTTGCAGAGGGGGACATCCGCACTCTGTCCCACGTCTTGCAGAGGGGGACATCCACACTCTGTCCCACGTCTTACAGAGGGGGATATTCCCACTCTGTCCCACGTCTTGAATACTCACTCTGTCCCACGTGAATCCCACGTCTTATTTCCCTCTTCCCTTTATATCGAGGGACATCCGCACTCTGTCCCACGTCTTGAATCCCTCTATAGCGAGGGACATCCACAATCTGTCCCACGTCTTGAAAACGGAGTGGGGTAAGACGTGGGACTGGTGGATGTCCCCCTCTGTCAGAGGGGGACAAGACGTGGGATCAGACGTCTTGCAGAGGGGGACCCCTGTGCAAATGAAGAGGGTTAGACGTCTGCAAGACGTCTGATGTCCCCGCCCCACGTCTTGCCCCACGTCTTAAATCCCTCTATAGCGAGGGGTATCAGACGTCTTAAGACGTGGGACAAACAGCTTTTGGTTAGCTGGGTCTTGTTATAGACGAAAATAAATGAAACGTGACGATAATTGGAGAGTGGCGATACAAGGAGCTCTTACCCTAACTAGGTAGGTTTTGATGGAAACTATTAGGTAACTGAAGGTAGGTATGGATGAATACTAGTAGGTAACTAGGACCTAGATTGGTATTTATAAACAGTTGTAGGCAACTAGGTAGGCATTGATAAACACAAGAAGGTAACTAATTAGGTAATGATAAGCAGTTGTAGGCAACTAGGTAGGAATTGATAAACACCAGTAGGTAACTAGGTAGGTATTGACAAGCAGTTGTAGGTAACTAAGTAGGTACTGATAAATACTACGTAATAGGTAACTAGGTAAGTAGTGATAACCACCAGTAGGTACTAGGTTGGTATTGATCTGAACAGTTGTATGTTACTAGGTAGTTATTGATAAACACTAGTAGGTAACTAGATAGGTATAAGGTAGTGATAACCACCAGTAGGTAACTATGGGTAAGATACATCAACAGTTATAGATAATTAGATAGTTAATAACATTAATTAACCTTATTAATAAAAATAATAATAAATAACTTTATACATATTTTTACCAAAAGATACCAAAATGTAGAATATTAAATCATATTTATTTAAAATAACTTTAAGAAGCACGCAAGTTATCAAATTGGATAATTATTATTCCAATACTAAATATACCATGTCCAAGATGTCTCAGTGGTAGCGTCGTCGACTTCAATAGTACATCACACGACAGTCCTGAGATCGAGTCGCAAGAACACCACTGCATTTCTTTCTCCATTTCTTCCCATTTTATTTGTATATAACAAAACAATAGGTATATAGTATTAAAATAATTGATATACAGCCAAATGTACATATATACTATATGAAATAAAGTAAGAAATTGCAATAATGATTTGTATGATCTTTTTTATTTCTTAAACATATTTATATATCACAATTTATCGAAGTAGTTTGAAGAGAAGGGAGATATGTCCTCCTTGCAGAGGGGGACATCTACACTCTGACCCACTTCTTGCAGAGGGGGACATCCGCACTCTGTCCCACGTCTTGCAGAGGGGGACATCCGCACTCTGTCCCACGTCTTACAGAGGGGGACATCCGCACTCTGTCCCACGTCTTGCAGAGGGGGACATCCGCACTCTGTCCCACGTCTTACAGAGGGGGACATCCGCACTCTGTCCCACGTCTTGAAAACGGAGTGGGGTAAGACGTGGGACATGTGGATGTCCCCCTCTGTCAGAGAGGGACAAGACGTGGGATCAGACGTCTCGCAGAGGGCAAACCCTGTGCAAACGAAGAGGGTCTTCGTTTGCCCCACGTCTTAAATCCCTCTATAGCAGTGGTTCCCAAACTTTTCAAATTATTTTACATGGCGGTCTCCTAGAAAATATTTTTTCCAATCAGGGTCCCCAGAAAGGATAAATATATGGTATGTATGATAAATACTCTTCACGGAAAAAAATACTAACAGTGATACAGTTACCTAAAGAGGATCGTCCTCAATAAAAAAATTTAAATTTATTATGTATCGTATTTTATTTTTAATTTGATACACATTCATATGAAACATTGAATGAGGAATCTTTTTTGTTCACGGAAAAATACCAAATTTCTTCATAGAAAACGACATATGGAAGAAAACGTGATTATAAGTAGGTTGATGGCGAGGGGTTCAAGAAATGTATCTCTTCGTGTAATTTTTTTAATATATGTGATGATGGTTATCATTCGATGATGAAAGACTTGTGCAACAACACTGGGTACACTTAATTTCAAAATTATTCCTCTGGAATTGAAAAAAAAAAATCAAAAAACTTATTTTGCTCCCTTGATAAGTTCTGTTTTTTTTTTTATTATTTTGAGAGTCAGACTGTATCTCCTCCATTAATTTTTGACGTAAACTGATTGGCTATCTCGACGAATGCGTAAAGAGTTGGACAACAGCGTGTAGTCTACTTTGTTTAAAATTTCATCTTCGATCAAAAGTTATGACGTTACAAGTACGAAATATTAAAAAAAAAATTATGACAAAACTTTTAATTTCATTTTTAGAGCAGGAATTTTGAAAAATCGATTCTACTCTGATGCCCAAGTCTTTACGCATCCAATGGTACTACAAATAATATAATATCATCACTGTTGGTGAAAAATAGTAATATTTTTGACAATAATGAATGATAATAATAATATCATCACTGTTGGTCAAAAATTGACAGGGGAGATTATACATTTCTTGCACCCCCCTAAAATCAAATTTTCTTCCATATCTCGTTTTCTATAAATAAATTGTGTTTTTTATCAAGAACAAATCAGATTTTACATTCGAGGTTTTATATGTGTATCAAATATCTAAGATGCATAATTAAGAAACATTTTGCAAGTTGAATCGAACAATTTTCCATTAAGAACTAATTACAATTGAAGTCAAGATAGATAATATGAATGAATAATAAATATCAGGGAAGTAGATTGAAAGAATAAAGGTAACGTCTACATTTCAAACAGTGTTCTCATTATTCCCGTTAGGATGAATTTTTTTATTCAGAAATTTTAAATACTGTGAAGAAGATTAAAATGCTGCACAATAACTTCTCATAAAGAAATGAAATAGATACGAAATATTGAACAATAAAACCTATTAGTGCTGTAAGATGAGTTTTCTCAAAGCTTTGCAATAAAATTCTAATTAAGAATTATAATACATCAATATTATTCGTCTTTAAATATAAAAGGACAGATCCGATTTCAAATTATTACAATTCCAAACTCACATAAGGCAGATTCGGAATTGCAGTGATTATTTTGTAGCCAACCATTGAAGAACAATCAACTCCTATCCAAATCGCTCAGATATCAAAATTTACCTCCTATAGAGGTGCATCATTTTGTCAGAGCAAAGATAAACAACTTCAAAAACGCATACCTGATACCTACTGCTTTAGCTCATGTACTTTTTTGTGTACCTAAATGCAGAGAGATGCGCACCTGAAATATTAAATATACAGTGAATAATTTTCTCAGAACTAACACTGATTGTAATCGCTTTGCTCATATAACCCAACACTTGAAGTTGGGTCAGCATCGTGATAAATCAATACAGACAGAGTGGTATTTGTCACGTGGAATTTGTAAGTGCCGGAAACCTCTCGCGGTCCCCTGGAAACCCTTCGCGGTCCCCCAAGAAACCGCGGACCCCAGTTTAGGAACCACTGCTCTATAGCGAGGGGTATCAGACGTCTTAAGACGTGGGACAAACAGCTTTTGGTTAGCTGGGTACACAATTACCGACTGTTTACAAGTTGAGTTATGAATTGGTCACTTCGTTCTTTTCATTATTACAAAGGAAACGGATAAACTGGTAGGTATGAATAGTAATTGAGACCCCTTTCTCACGAGTCACTCGACTATATATAAGTAGGTATCTACTTTTTAATAATTGACAACTTTCAAGAAGTAGATTTCCTACATACATGTGCACTACCTATCACCGAAGCTTTTTTTTCATTTTTTCACGAATCTATTTCCCTCATCGCCAATTTCATCTAAAATGATCTTTGTAGAACTTTTAATTATTCAATTTTTTTCATTAAAAATCTTCGATTTTGCACACTATATATATTGCGTTTGATTTTTTTTATCTCTACATCCCAACTAAGCATATCCTCTCTGTCCCGCGTGGGATAGAGGGGGACATCCCTCGCTAGCGAGGGACAGAGTGGGACGGGGGATTTCAGACGTCTGAAATCCCACGTCTTTCCAACGTCTGAAATCCCACTCACGTCCCACGTCTTACACAAGCGGGATGTCCCTCGTCTGCCCCACGTCCTTAATCCCACTCACATCCCACGTCTTTCCCACGCGGGATGTCCCTCTCTGTCCCAAGCGGGATGTCCCTCTCTGTCCCACGTGGGATGTCCCTCTCTGTCCCACGCAGGATGTCCGTCTCTGTCCCACGTGGGATATCCCTCTCTGTCCCACGCGGGATGTCCCTCTCTGTCCCACGTGTGATATCCCTCACTGTCCCACGCGGGATGTCCCTCTCTGTCCCACGTCTGTCCCACGCAGGATGTCCCTCTCTGTCCCACGCGGGATGTCCCTCTCTGTCCCACGTCTGTCCCACGTGGGATGTCCCTCTCTGTCACACGCGGGATATCCCTCTCTGTCCCACGCGGGATGTACCTCTCTGTCCCTCGTCTGTTTTACGCGGGAAAAAGTTATAACAAAAAGGTATATCTATCTCAAGCTTTATTTACGTATCATAACTAGGTAGATATTCATAAACAGATGTAGGTATCTACTATCTAGGTAGGCATTGATGAATAATACTAGGTAGTAGGTAAGTAGGTACGGATTGATAAACATTACCTAGTAGGTATACTAGGTAGGTAGGTATTGGTACTGGTAGGTATCTAGGTAGGTATTGTCAAACAGTTATAGGTAACTAGATAAGCATTGATAAACACTAGTAGATAACTAGGTAGTCATTGACAAACAGTTGTAGGTAACTAGGTAGGTATTGATGAATACTAGTAGGTAACTAGGAACTAGATTGGTATTTATATACAGTTGTAAGCCACTAGGTATAGGCAATGTTAAACACAAGAAGGTATCTAATTAGGTATTGATAAGCAGATGTAGGTAACTAGGTAGGCATTGATAAACACCAGTAGGTAATTAGGTAGGTATTGACAAACAGTAATGTAGGTAACTAAGTAGGTACTGATAAATATTACGTAGTAGGTAAGTAGTGATAACCACCAGTAGGTACAGATTGGTGGTTATCACTTGTAGGTTACTATGTAGTTATAAATAAACTCTAGTAAGTAACTAGATAGGTATAAGTAGTGATACCACCAGAAGGTAACTATAGGTAATATTAATTAACAGTTAATTAATTAAAATTTTTTATATACTTTCTTCACAGTATAAATTGGTACTGTAAATATCTCTTAGGAGTGTACGTAAGAGAGAAGGTTAAAGACACAACCTTCTAAGATGAAGTTTAATACAATACCACAGATCATTGAATATAGAAGATATCCCACTACAGTATTTTCAATTTTCTAGCGACACTTGGCATCGGAGGAGTGCGTAACGTGACGTATCCTTGGAGTTGTCTACGATTGATATATTATTTTGTTTTAATTATTCAAAAAACGACAAAAAGAGAATACTATTGAATTTAAATATGCTATTTAAAATCAAAACATTTATTTATGATATTAAACTGATAATAAAATCATACATTTATAAACAATATAATTATTTCTGTTATGTACATGTTTTGTACGTGTGTGTGTTTGTTCAGTACGAATTTGAAGCGTTGGTTTATTTCTGATGCAATATCATGAGCGGAGGGTGTGCGCTGTATTTTCTGCCTAATTCAATAATTTTCTTATCTTTCATCAAAATTAACTGGTGAAAAATGAGCAATGTGTGAAAATGTTCATTTTTCTTTTGTACCAATACATCAAAAGGTACAAGTTGTTTTTATTCAGAAAATATGATAACAATCTGTGGCTAAAGGCTTGCACAATGGCGTTGAGACTGAACAGTTAATAAGACACTCTTCAGTTTCGACTTCGATTCTTGTATTCTATTCTATAAAAATATATACGATTTTAATTACCCTATTTTCATGAAAATTAAAATTTCCATATCTGCTTATAGGAAGTAAAAGAAAATGTAGCTATGACCGTTATGTATATACTTATACCCGTTTGTGAGTACGTTTGTAATATGTGACGTCACGTTACGCCTCTCTCTGATTGGCTGATACGCTCTCACTTAAATAATTATTTGGCAACTAGCGTCCACGTAGGAGTGGGACATCTTCTATATTCAATGATCTGTGACAATACTGACTGTGCGGGGTAACCGCAAAACATACTAAGAACAAACATATGAACGTAAAAACAAAGTATGTGCGTAACTGAAGTTAATAAACTGTTACACAGAATATGGAAGATATAACATCTCTCCGTCCTTAGATTATTGTATCATAATTAGAATAAATATCTTACTTGAGTAAGATACAAAATAATGAATGAAATAATAAATATGAAGAAAACCTTAAACATATACACATATATCCTTAAAATATTATTAGAAAGAACTTGGATCAAATCGTTCAACTGGTTTTCTTTCTCTAGTAGATCTTCTTAAAACTATTTCTTCATTATGTTTGTCATTGGAAGAATCACAACTATTTTCATTAACAATTTCATTATGTGAATCAGATCCTGTAGCAACATTAGTATTTCTAAATGACACATCAGGAAGAGGGCCGTTTGGAACAGGCAAAAGTGTTACAGGTTCAGAACGAAACTTAATTTCTTTACTGGGGAATTGCACACCCAAGGCTGAACGCAACTGGTGAATATGCCGTTTCCAAACAACGTCCAATTGATGTACATGAACTCTAAACACATTTACTCCAAGACATTCTACTATAGTAGCATTAAACCATTTGGGACCCTCACGCAAATTCAAAGCAAATACCTGGTCTCCTACTTCGAACGTTGGAATAAGTTTAGTGTTTTTGGTTAATTTAGGATTGAAATAAGGATTAACTCTATCCTTTAAGGTTACATATTTGCGGTTGTTTAAACCCATGCAGGGAGTTACTTTGGTAATTGAGTGAGGTGTTGTTCTATAATATAATAAGACACTTGAAAGCCTATTAGGTAAAGATCCAACTACATTTTTCTTTAATAGATCTTTGACTACTCGTACCCCCCTTTCAGCCTGGCCATTGCCTGAAGGTGAATAAGGTGGTGGAGTCAAATGCTCTATGTTGTTATTCATAAGGAAATTTTTGAATTCAGAAGCTCTGAAGCTTGTAGCATTGTCAGAAACAATTGTGTCTGGAAGGCCATTTCTACCGAAAATTGTACGCAATGTGTCGATGGTTTCGTTTGCACTCGTATTACGTACTATTTCACATTCTATGTATTTGCTTAGAGCATCTACTACTATTAGAAATGTTTTTTCTTCAAAGAAAAAATGATCGATGTGCAAACGTGACCACGATCTTTCTGGCTTAGGCCATTCAATGCAGTGCCTTTGTGAAGGCTTTGAAGAATTTAATGTACATTGCTTACAATTTCTAACTAGAAATTCAATCTCACTGTCCATTTTGGGATACCAAATTAAGGATCGTGCCGAAGATTTCATGGCTTAAATCCCTGGATGACCATCATGAAAGAGATTAAGTATTTTCTGCCGCAATGATTCAGGAATGTAAACTCTATTGCCATACATAATGCATCCTTTCATAATGCTCAATTCACCTACATGTTTCTTAAACATATTGAACTTTTCGTCAATTTTGGATGGGAATCCGAACCTGATGTACTCTTTAACAGTAGTTAAATCTTTAATTTGATCAGTACACTGTTGGATATCATGACAAGTAATTTTCAGTGATTCCAACGTTTTCATTGTGAATATTAGTTCATAAGGTTCGTTTTCTTTCACAGTTTCAGGCAAAGGTAGTCTACTAAGAAAATCACTATGAACATTGTCTGTTCCTTTACTGTACTGAAATTTATATTTAAATTGTGATAATCTTAAAGCCCATCGCTGAAGCCGCGAAGAACAGTTTGTTAAAATTAGGTTAAATTACAGTGGGTTAACAACGTTAAGACATAGAGTTTATTTAAAGAGTAAATATGTTATACAATTAGAAGTCTATTTAGAGAGATGAGGGAATCACATCTCTCTCTGAGTAATGTAAAAGACAGACTGCCTTAAGGATCTACATGCAGTGTTATTTAACACTCGCCGGAAATGTAATAGACTTTAGACCTTAAGTCCGTTTCTCATAAAAGTAATACATGGTTATTTAAACAATAGGTAATTTAATATAGCTGAGCTAGTCTAACAGGAAGTTGAATCGTGAGCAAAAAGTTTTAATAGAGGCTTATGATCATTTTTGATCGTGAAATGATTACCCAGTAAAAATTGACGGAATTTCTCGCACCCGAAGAGTACACTTAGTGCCTCGCGTTCAATAGAAGAATAATTTCTTTCAGCAGGGTTTAATGTGCGAGAAGCAAATTGAACTGGGTACCATTGGTTATCATTATGTTTTTGAATCAACATTGCTCCGACTCCTATGGCACTTGCATCAGTTTCAAGAGCTGTTTCCAAATTTGGATTGAATAGACGAACTACCTTATTCTCTTGGAATAGGTTTTTGATCAATTGGAAACATTTCTCCTGTTCTTTACCCCATCCAAACTTGACTTTCTTTTTCATCAAGTTGTACAAAGGAGCAAAAACTTCACTAAAGTTAGGTATGAATCTATGATAATAATTACATAGTCCTACAAAGCTTTGTACTTGTGATAGATTCTTAGGAGTTGGTGCTTCAGTTATTGCTCTAACTTTGTTAGGCAATGGATGTACACCAAATTGATCAAAGACATGTCCTAGATAAGTCACAGAGTCAGCAAAGAAGGAAGTTTTCTTAGTGAGACTTTTCCAGTCACTTTTTTCGGAAATTGTCAGGCTATGTCTGATTCAGTTTGAAAATTTCAGGACATTCACCTGACAATTTCCGAAACTGTCAGAAATATCCATAACATGACTTTGGAAATCATCCGGATAATGGCTGCAGTACATGGGGAGATAGCCTGAAAGTTTACAGAAATTTTCATAGAAAGTCAGGATTGAAATAATTTAATCTCAATTTCATATTTTTCATAGTTTCTCACTCAACCAGACTTCAAAATAAGAATTTCCAAATTTATATCCAATATTTTTTTGAGAAATAAGGAAAAAAAAGATTTGAAAAAATTTAATAGAAACAGTCAATAGTCATGAAATGTAAAAGAATTTTAATAGCTTTAAAATATGGCATACTAAAGTATTCATGTATAAATATGAGATTGAAGTAAATTTTCAGATATTTCTTTTTTAATTTTGTCTATATTGCATTTGAATGAATAATTGACATGAATGTTCTTTCCGAATTTTGAAGATCAATGCATGAGCGAAATGGCAGGATTGAATGAGTATGCTGTAAGGTATCAGAACTTTTATTTTTTATTATGTATTTGAATCAAAAAGTAACACAAAAGAACACCATTGGTTATTACATAGGTATATTAACTACCTAAATGAATATAGTTAATTGGACAATTTAAATTAAATAAATTTATTTGCAACCTCTTTTATCTTCTTAATCGTAAACTTTTTTCTCAATTCAGTTGGTAGTCTTTGAAAGATGTACTTTACAGACAGTAAACCCTTTTCACTATATACGAGGTTGACATCCCCAGATTCCTTTAGTGCTGAAATGATTTTACCAATGCTAGAAATCAATTCATGCTCCGCTTCCTTATTCCCCAATTTCAACTTCTTTGCTCTTAAATTCATAATTGTCAGGTCTAGATGTTCCAAGTCTGAAGATTCACTCCCCTCATCAAAGTGAACAGTTCTCTTTATAGCCTTGTTTGTTCCATGACTGCTAGTGGAGGGTAACTCTTCCAAATTTTGTACATCTTTCATTGGAGTTGAAGTTGAGGTTGGTACTGATAAGGAGAGCTTTTCAGTTGAATCTTTAATCGATTTTTCTAGGGATAAGCAAAGGATGCTTTAATCGCATCCTTCTGACCTGCTGTCAAACCGAGGGTCCTCGAATTAGTGATCTTGGATTTCCTTATTATCTGAGAGGTCAATTTGACATTAGAAGCAGATTTGTACTTGTTTAAGATCTTCCATCATCATCATCATCAGTAGGAGAGGTATAGCGAGCTGGAATATCACCAGACTCCGATGAATCTGCAGAAGAAAGGATTGATTCAATAACGGGCTCATGCTTACATCACAATTAGGAGTCATATCGGCAATCTCATAGAGTGCCTAACTTAACTCTTTATTACTGCATATTTAGTTTTAGTTTAGTCACTGGTAAAATGAAGAGTATGGTAATGTTCTTTTAATGGTGCACTGATTGTTTTCTAAGTTATAGGTCTAAATTGAAATCTAAAACTTGAAAACATTCAGTGTACAAATAAAAGAAAATAAAAGAAATTTACTATTCTCTTCATTTAACCCGTGACTAAACTAAAACTAAATATATAGTAATAAATAGTTAGAACTATACTAGTAAAGAAATTCAAATTAAAGGACTAGCAAATAAAATAAGTTTCTTTGGTGTAAAAGCCATGAAAAGATATATATATATATTTCATATATGCTTTTAGAATAAAGAGCATATTCAATGTGTTTCAAGAAGACTGGTGACTTTAAATTAGCCGAAGAATATAAACTAACATTTGGAACATAAGTAAGTTCCAGTTTTTCATTTTCCGTTAAATTGGTTTAGAATTATAAAAATTCCAATGATATTGATCGTTAAAAATTATTTGTCCAACTAAACACTATTCTCATATAAAGAATAAAAAGAATTCTTCGATCATAAAATGCATATATGTAAAGGCATTACAAGCATACGTTTGTTTACTTTGAACATATAAGAAAAATAAAGCATAAAACAGAAGAAAATAAAGCATAATTTGAAAAGCATTTTCTCACAGCACTAATCAATAGTAACAGAGTTTGAAGATATGCACAGTAAATAAAGAGTTAAAGTCATTTACATAGGATTATTTGACCTTTTCCACCCTAGCAATATTTTCAAAACTACAAGTAGCGTACGTTGGAGATAAGCATGAGTGTGTGAGCTATAGGGTCAAGCAGGTAAATTGCGGCACACTAACTAACTGCGGCCTCTACAACAGAAACATCATGGCTTCAAAACACAAGTTAAAAATTTAAATTAATAAATTATAGCATGCCTGCGCTTCTTGTGATAGCTACTATCCCATTTTAATTTAATTTCGGTTCAGAATGTTTTAGAAACTCTCTTGATAGGGCCGCAATTAAAAATAAAAGGGCCGCAATTTACCTGCGTGACCCTATGCTCAATTGCCGTACAGCGTAAATGAGCGTTAAAATATAGATTCGTTAATGTACCTCTATTGAAGAAAAAGTAAGTTCAACCATAAGTTTGTCTCTATTTTTTTATAACTACTACAAAAACAAATAAGATAGCTATTCTTTAGGATATAGGGTAAGTTTTGAAAAGTCGATCGGTTTCACATTATCGATCGGGTCTTTCCATTTGACGACCCCTACCAGATCTAATTCAAATTATTTTTTTATATGTATTTTTGTCCATAGAATCCGAAAATCAAAACCGTTCTTTGTAGAAACTGATAGTTTTGAGATATGAGGGTTTAAAGTAATTTATTTCCTATGTATTACTGAAGGATTGGGAACTTTGAAAAAACTCGTGTTTTCACACTCCTTGGTCAAAGATAAACTTAATGCAGATTGTTGTATCCGCTAGTTTGTTGTACTGCACACTTCATGATTGTTTAATGACCTGGCAGGGGGGTATGGGGGGCGGCACGCCCCCCTTTACATATATATCAGCATTGAAGTAATAAATTGAAAATATCACGGAAACTGTAAATGTATTCTAATGACCCCCTGCCAGGTCATTAATCAATCATGGAGTGTGTAGACAACAAACTAGCGGATACAACAAACTACATTACTGTTTCATGTAAAAAATCTATATTGTTTAAGTAATTTCAATGAAAACACGAGTTTTTTCAAAGTTCTCAATCCTTCAGTAATACATAGGAAATAAATAACTTTAAACCCTCATATCTCAAAAACTATTAGTTTCTACAAAAACGGTTTTGATTTTCGGATTTTATAGACAAAAATAAATATAAACAAGTTAATTTAAATTAAATCTGGTAGGGGTCGTCAAATGGGAAAGACCCTATCGATCATATAAGATTAGATCAAAATTAACATCAAATTATTTGTTCTAATAATAATTGTTATTAGTATACCTGCAGGATCACAAATACCAATTATAAAAAAATAAAATATTTAATTTTATCTCTTAAATCTTATAGTTTATAATTTGAAACTTATCGATAACTCAAACTTACCCTACATAATCTATTACAATTTGTAATTAATGTGGCTTCATTTATTTTGATATGTTTAGCTAATGCTAACTATATGCACCACAGCCTGAGTAAAGTGTATTACGGAAGCCAATTCAGATAGGATAAAGCAAGAATGACCGAATGTTTACAAATACTGAATACAGCTGATCAATAATCATACACAATGATAGACTTAATTCATATTTATAGCAACCAAAGAGATCTTCTCTGTCAGTCCGGTAGCCAAAAAGGTGATTCATTCGGTAATTGAAACTTTACCCTATTGATATTAAAGTAAATACCGTTTTAAAAATAAAACATTGGCGAACTTCAAAGGGTTATATTCGGTCGCTTAAACTATGGGTAGGAGAATAATATTTTGCTGAATGATTAGAGAACTAAGTATAATTAATATTTATGAAAGATAGGTTTTATTAAAATTACATAGGTAGAAAAATAAGTAGAAAACCTGTTCTACACACTCATAGAATTACTAAACATGAAATATATTTTAATCTTATTCATTAAACTACTAACAAACTTACCAGTACTTGCAATAGCATTGAACATCTCCTCCGAAAAAGACAATTTGTTAACGTTGTCACTGTGGTTCATTGTTAGCGTCACGAACTCTACAAGTGGAAAGAAACTGTATCGTCATGATGCTCACTGACTTCAATTTCCCAAAACTAATTGCCAGATAGCACCAGATTTATACAACCTGACATTTGAAAAAATTAGGTATCCAGTTTCTAGCCCCATCGCCAACTTACTTTTCGTAATATCATTTTAATTACTGCTCGGATTGAGTTGTAACATAGCTAGATCGATTTAGAATGATCATAATACTAAAATGAATGCACATATCTAAACCAAAATCATCTCAACTGTCTGTGGTTTGAAAAAAACGGTTTGTTTACATTTTTTCTTCACTATTACGTCTTCAATAACCCGCCCCAAAATTCCTAACTTTGACTCACAGTTTCCAATTTGCTGAAAAACAGCCTGACTATACACTGACAATTCGGGGAATCGTCACAACTCAGCATAACACGACATTGCCTGACAAGATGTTGGAAATTGCCAGGAAATAGTTTGCATTATTTGCCTTAAATTCTTCACTAACTATCATTTTGATAGGATGTATTACGATCTATCGAATTGATTTCAATTCCACTTCAACCCTAAATATTGTTAAAAAGAGTAACTATAGTTATATGTTGCATACTAATTGATTTGAAAAAATGTTTGATATTTTTATATTATCGAGAATATTAACTAATTTACCTTTACTGTTCAATATTGACCCCGATAAACATAAGCAATATAGGGTAATAATAGTAATAATGATTATAGAAGATGTGGTTAATAATTATGTAATAGTGTGATTAGAAAAAAATAAGCTATTGTTTTATACATGTAATTTATTGAATTTTTTTATGAATTTATATAGAAATTTTTTTTGTATTATTATAAATGATCAACATAAATTCTATATCAAAGTAAATTATAACAACCATGGTAGTAAAGACTGCCTACTTTGAGTAGCTGTTATCAAGATGTTATTTGAGTTTATTTACTTGATTTAAAATACTTTCAGTATACATGCTATGCATTAATAATACAGAAAATGAAAAAAGGAAAACAAATTTAAGTGACAATAGGGTAAATTAAACAACTGCAAAATCTACATTAGTTGAAATTTGAAATCTACTTATATTATTATATCACAAAACTGGTTGTTATCTGATGATAATTTTTATAAACAGTGTCGTTTAAATGCACACATTACACAACTGATTGATAAGTATTGAATTTTTTTTTTCAGTTTACAAAAGAGAAACTGATTTATGTTGATCATCTGTAATCGCAACCCTATGAAGGCTATACAGTAAGAAACCTTCATTAAAGTTAACGCTATCGTGAGATGAACTTTTTAATTTACTTCTATATATTTTTCACTTATATTCAAAAAGTCGAGATGGCAGAGGACCTGCAACAAGATAAAATGAATAAGCTACAGGACAAAAGGAAAATACAACATTGGAATTTAATTAATTAATTTCCAATCTTTGAGTTAAAGATTACATTATTCGATTGTTTCTATTTTCTTTGGTTCCTGTGATAGCATTGCCTCCCAGTTCATAATGTAACTGTTTATTGCGTGAAAATTTCTATTGATAATGTCTGAAAGTTTCCAACAGTCATATCATTTGACAGTTTCCAATCGTATTTCCTAATATTCTGATGGTTTCCATTCAAGATCTGTATTACCTGACATTTTCCAAAGATAGTGTCTGACAGTTTCCAACCGTATTTTCTGATATTCTGACGGTTTCCATTCAAGATCTGTATTACCTGACAATTTCCAAAGATAGTGTCTGACAGTTTCCAACCGTATTTCCTGATATTCTGACGGTTTCCATTCAAGATCTGTATTACCTGACAATTTCCAAAGATAGTGTCTGACTGTTTCCAACCGTGTTTCCTGATATTCTGACGGTTTCCATTCAAGATCTGTATTACCTGACAATTTCCAAAGATAGTGTCTGACAGTTTCCAACCGTATTTCCTGATATTATGACTGTTTCCATTCAAGATCTTTATTACCTGACAATTTCCAAAGATAGTGTCTGACAGTTTCCTACAATCATATCATTTGACAGCTTCCAAAGATAGTGTCTGACAGTTTACAATAATTATCGAATCTTCTGAAGTTGAACTAGTACTCATTTCGAAATTGATATTTAGCTTTTTTTGCTATTTTTAAAAGTTTTGGTGACTTGTAATTTCTAAGATTAAACCATCACTTCTTTTTATGAGATGAAATTGGAAATTGTCAGACGCAGTACCTGGACATCGTCAGGTGATCTAAACCTGACTTGGGAATGGTGAATTTCTAACCTGACTTGAGGACACATGGAAAAGTCTATAGTGTTAATTTTGACCCCTGCCTGCATTAAAGCATTCAATACCTTATCCAAGATTAGATTATGCTGTTCAGTTGTTTCAGTCATAATCAAAATGTCGTCTTGATAAACGATTATGTTGTCTATATCAGCAAGAATTTTACTAATAAATGACTGGAAGATGCCTGGCGAGCTGCAGAAACCAAAAGGTAAGTAATTGTATTGGTATAAACCTTCACATGTATTTATGGTTGTATACTGCTTGGATTGGTCATCCAGTGGTAATTGAAGATAAGCATTCAATAAATCAATATTAGAGAATACTTTGGCATCTCCAACTCGCATCAGCACTTCTTCTACCGTTGGCAAGGGATACTGAACAGTATCTAGATATTTATTAACTGAACTAGAATAATCCCCGCATACTCTGATCGTTTTGTCCTGCTTGAGTACATTAACTGTTGGACTGGCCCATTTTGATTCAAACACTTTAGTGATGGACCCATTCTCTTCAAGTCTTTTTAATTCCTTCTTTACTGCCTCTCTACATTTTAATGGAACTGTTCGACTTTTGCAAAATATTGGTTTAGCATTTTGGTCAATTTCGAAACAGTTTTACTCACATTTGATTTAAATTTGTCTGATAAATAATCATTGTATTTATCTAGTACAACTGATTTAACTTGATTAATTTGTGATTTCATAGGTAGCTTCATTTGTAAATTCAATTTTTTGCAAAGGTCTCTACCTAGCAATGATACACTTTTAGAATTAACAACAAGAAAATTATGATTAATACATATGTCACCGTACTTGAGGTTTAGATTAGTCTCACCTACAAAAGAAATGAAATTGTTCCCGTAGCCCTTTGCTTGTTTACTGGTCTTATTTAAGACAACATTATTCATTTGCTTCAACTCATTTTCATTAATAGTTGATAAATAACTACCAGTATCTACTTCAAATAGAACAGCTTTGTCGTTTAAATTACATTCAATTTAAAAAGGCTTATTTGTAATGGAAACAATTTCAGAGTTTACCCTAAAAAAGAATGAGAACTTACAATATTCTTAATAGAGTTAACGCAGTTGTTTGGAGACTTACACGCTCTATTTATCTGGTGAGCGCTTGCAACTCCTTTGTTACAGTTACTAGTCCCCTCCTCTGTGCTGTTTACACATGTACGTGCACCAACCGCCGTCGCGGTGGCGTCTTGGAGTGTGTGTGCGTGCGTACACTTGTCACCCGCACACTCAGTTGACACTAGTTCCAGATTATTAATAACATCAAAATAAGAGCTGTCCTCTGTTTCTTGATTGCTTACATGTTTCGTCTGATTGTTTTGATGAAACTTCGAGCGGCATACCTTAGCTAAATGCCCTTTTCTGTCACACTTGGTGCATGTTTTGTCATTTGCAAAACAGGTGCTTGCGAAGTGTTTGTTCTTTGCTCCGCATCTCATACACTCATAATTCTTAGGTAGCTGTTTCACTCCTCTCTTGAATGAATTATTGTGTTGCTTGTGACTTGTTACTTTGAGGTTATTCTGTATCTTCGCTGTAGGGTTGATGTCCTCCACATCCAAAGAAAATTGTTCCAGAATTTTAGCTCTAGTGACACACTCGTGAAATGATTTGTCTTCACACTCTGCAAGTAAGGTGCTGATTAATCTGGGTGATCGCAGTCCTCCAACAAAACATGCGATCTCTGCAACAGTCTTTGTATCCGCATTGCGAAGCTAATTCGTTAAGGGTCTTCGAGTAGCTCTCAATTCACTCATTTGGATTTTGTTTTCGAGTCACAAATGATACGGTAGAGTTGATAATTGACTTCTTGACACTGTAACTTTGTAGCAAATGTTGTTCTATCTGATTATATGTTGCAGCCGTAAGTAGAGTTGGTTTTAATCGACGTTGAATGTTCGTGATGATGTCAAGTGGTAGCGCATTTGCAAGTAAAATGGCCCCTGTGAGCGGTCGTTCTTCGTTTGTGGCCGCCCGCAAAGCTACAGCATTCTGTAGCTTGAACCGTTGGATAAATTCCTCAACAGTTTCATTGTCAGGATGAAATAGCTTTGAGTAACTGTAGTCATTTCAGTGTTTACCTCGTCGCCACTTTTATATACTTTCTTTATAGTATAAATTGGTACTGTAAATATCACTTAGGAGTGTACGTAAGAGAGAAGGTTAAAGACACAACCTTCTAAGATGAAGTTTAATACAATACTGACTGTGCGGGGTAACCGCACAACATACACAGAACAAACATATGAACGTATAAACAAAGTATGTGCGTAACTAAAGTTAATAAACTGTTACACAGAATATGGAAGATATAACAAAATTATATTTATTTAAAATAATTTTAAGAAGCACGCAAGTTATCAAGTTGCATAAAGATCATTTCAATACTACTTCTACCATGTCCAGGATGGCTGAGTGTTAGCGACGCAGGTTTCAATAGTATATCACACTAAGAGTCCTGAGTTCAATTCTCGAGATGACCACTACAATTCTTTCTCCATTTCTTCTCATTTAATTTGTATATAACAATATGTAATATTAAAATAAATGATATACAGCCAAATGTACATAAACACTATATGCAATGTGGTAAGAAATTGCAATAATATTAGTATGATCTTTTTTATTTCTTATACATATTTATGTACCCCAATTAACCGAAGTAGTTTGAGCCAAAAGAGAGATATGTCCCTCTGCACGTCTGTCCCACGTCTTGCAGAGGGGGACATCCGCACTCTGTCCCACGTCTTGCAGAGGGGGACATCCGCACTCTGTCCCACGTCTTGCAGAGGGGGACATCCGCACTCTGTCCCACGTCTTGCAGAAGGGGACATCCGCACTCTGTCCCACGTCTTGCAGAGGGGGACATCCGCACTCTGTCCCACGTCTTGCAGAGGGGGACATCCGCACTCTGTCCCACGTCTTGCAGAGGGACACATCCACACTCTGTCCCACGTCTTGCAGAGGGGGATATTCCCTGGGTCCCACGTCTTATTTCCCTCTATAGCGAGGGTCATCCGCACTCTTTGCCACGTGGGTCCCACGTCTTGAATCCCTCTATAGCGAGGGACATCTACACTCTGTCCCACGTCTTGAAAACGGAGTGGGGTAAGACGTGGGACAGCTGGATGTCCCCCTCTGTCAGAGGGGGACAAGACGTGGGATCAGACGTCTTGCAGAGGGGGACCCCTGTGCAAATGAAGAGGGTTAGACGTCTGCAAGACGTCTGATGTCCCCCGCTTCACGTCTTAAATCCCTCTATAGCGAGGGGTATCAGACGTCTTAAGACGTGGGACAAACAGATTTTGGTTAGCTGGGTAAGCTTCGGGTAACTTTTCAATTTTATGCTCTATGAAATATTTTTGGAAGAAGGGTAGGTGCTCAGTTTCAAGTTAAAGGTTGGTTCTACATTTTCACACGTCAGAAAGGAAAATATAATAACTTTATTTAACCACTATTCAAATTGATATCATGAATACCAATTGAAATAAAAGTTGAATAATGTTTATTATATAGAGATTTTAACGTGTTCGAAAATATGGAACCGTGCGATAACGTGGAACTTACCCTAAAATGGGACATGTTGAATTACAATTTTGATGTTTTGGATAGTTACCGTGAAATAATCACAAAAATTGTCTCTGTTTTCTATGTCTACGAACGGTACTTATTTCGAGACATGACTCGAAATAAGTACCCCTTTTATTGTGAAATTAACGCGAGGCCTGCTTGTACCTGCAAAAGTGACATAGCCTTTCAAACGATGTCACTTCGGTTGCCTGGTTGCGCAACTTCATTTTGCAGTGACCGTCACTAAAAGTTGCCGTCACGGACTGTAGGGTACAATATTAATAGTAGTTTTAATACTGAGTCACTAAGTAACGCAACTTTTGTGAGCTAAGCCCGCTGCCAGCAGTATTCAAGTCGTTTTCCTCTTTATTGTTGGTTTGGAAGAAATTATAGAATTCAAAATTATCAGCACATAGCTACATAAATTATCATATGATGAAAATATTTGTTCATTCTTGAAGTTAACTGTTGATGTGACGAAGTATCTGAATTGGTATCGGAAATTTTTTTGATATCGGTATCTCAAAAAAGTATCGATACCAATAGTATTTTAAATTTCTGGAACATTATTTATTAAAACAATATATATTCTAAAAGTAAGTATAAATTAGCAAAAACAGTTTTATTTTAAATAAATTAATAAATGATTTCTTATAGGTAATCCTATTTTCCATAATTTATATATTTTGTAATATGTACTTATTTATACCTAGTATGAAGTTATATAGTATTGAGTTATTCGAGCGCCATTCAATGATTTTAAAATAAACTATTGTTTAGAAGAGAATATTATTTATAATATTTAATGATGTTTAATATTTTTAATTCTTAACATACAAATCAACTGCTTTAATTTTATATTTTAATTAAAACTAAAAGTTATATTTACTCATTTATGTATATAATCAAAGTATCAACATCAGTCAAAATTTGGGTATCGGTATCGGTGAAAGTTTCAGTACCGTCACATCTCTAATGTTAACATCTCATGCGTTTGCATTGTTCTTTTTTCGAGAGAGCGTCTTTTCCTTCTTGAGCAGTAAAGGCAATTGGAAGAATTCTTTAGATTGGAGATTTCCTAGCATGGTTGTTTGCAGCGACGGTCATAAGTTGCCGAGCATTTCACACGAGGCAATTGATGACCGTCACCAATGTGAAAGAGGCCTTAGTGACTGTCACTCATGGAAGTACTAGTTGAAGGAAGCGGTGTAACGGCTAACCAACAACGTATAAGCGGGACCATCGTGTTAACACCTTGTTGTTAGCAATTAGTCAAGTGAGCTTCCTTGTCTCTCTTCGCTTCAGTCAAAACAGATTCCTTGGCGTCTTGTTGTTGTTCCGCTGTGTCGTGTGGTGACGTCACAGCACACATATGACGTCACCCTCAAGGCTAATATACTATAATAAGGTTAACAAGACGCCATTTTCTGCCAGACGTACGATTGCCGGTCACCCAAAGTAGATAATAAAGCATGCAAATTAACAAGATATTAACTGTATATCAATATTTTACCCGTTTTTTTTACGAAAAGTTTGTGAAAATTAAGATAAAAATTGAATACCTTGCTATAACAGACACTTTCCTCACTCAATACTTATTATTTTGATATTTTCCATAAAAATTACCGAATTGGAAGTGATAAGTGACGTAACTAAGTATAGTTGGATAGGGAACCTAGCTGTTTTTAACTTGAATTTTAGATAATTTGTGAGAAATGGTTACTAAATACATATTCAAAAACCTCTACGGTATTAATCATTCAATATTTACCGTTACTAAATAGTACTACCTAGTCAAATTAAGTCAATGCTAATGATAAACACCTATCAAACTAGTACCTAGTTGAGTAAAGTATTACTACCTCTAGGTCGTTAGTATACCTAATTAGCGTACTTTTCATGTTTAAGTACTTAGATAGCTAAATATCCATTTCATTAATTTTAAAATAGAATAAAAGGTTGACATTACTGAAATCTACAGAGACTTAGGTGCCCGGACGAGAATTATGAGGTTGCTTATAATATCTAATTTGCGGAGCATTGTCGTGCACTTTGCTCGTCTGGTTAACCTTATAGTGTATATAAACCTTGGTCACCCTAGCGACAGACTGACAGTTCACTGTTCAGGGAGCATTCGCACACGGCTCAGTGACGTTTGAGAAACGAGGAAGTGTGCACGCATCTAGTACGCGCTCCACCAAACGCTTATTCAAGTCATTAACATTGCATCTGTTGCCTAAATATTCATCAATTATTCTTCTTACATCAGTTAAATGTCCAAAAATGAGAAAATTATTGAGCAAAATGATCAGATACCTTAAGTATTTTGAAGATTAATGTGCAAGTTAACATCAGCTGTTGTGCTAACGAGAACCGTTTTAATTACTCAACTTACTCAGTTAGGTCTGAGATAGACACATACGCGTACACTCACCCTCGTGTCTAAAACAACACTGAGAAGATAACACGATTGTCACGGCTCGGAACGGCTAGGTTAGCCGCCTGCGGTCACTACACACTAAATTACCTTACGCGTCACTGTAAAATGCAGTTGCGCAACCGAAGTTACATCTTTTGAAAGGCATATGTCACTTCGGTGGGTATTCATAATAAATGATGGCGGGTAACTTAGTGACCGGTCGATCACTGAGTGACTCGTGTGAAAGGGGCCTAACATGGTTAAATCATTGCGTACGATGAGAGTCCTCTATCTCAAGTGTATGCATGTTACATATTTGGCGCACGGACTACATCTAGTAGTATAATTGCTACCCTTATGTCAATAGACCTATTTTTTCACAAGAAAGCTCCATAAAGAATACAGAAGTTCCTAGCACTTCATCCTGATGTCCTGCTACAGCCAACTCCAGTCGTAATAGGAAGGGGACACGTGGCTGAACACTCTATTGCAGTACAGTAGCACTATGTATTGGTGAATACCAAAATCTATTACAGAGCATTTATTAGAAAACAACTCTGACGTTCTTTGATGCTAATTTTCTATGACCGCATCTGTCATACAAAAGTTTGAATCTCAAAAACTGGCCATATCCAAAGTAGTAGCTTTAATGGATAGAAAGAAAATCATTTGAATGAAAAATACGATATGACTTGAGGTTTCATGAAGAATTAGTCACCATGTTGTCCAAAGGTAATGGTCATTCCATTATAAAAGTTAAAGGAAAACGAAATTGAAGTCATCAAGCAGTTATCCCCCATTAGAAATGACTTCTTTAGAGTACGCACCACTCAATTTACAAGAACATTTTAGCTTATAACAGAAGTTCATTACACTACGTGTCAAGAGATGCAAAGAAAACCAAAGATTTTTCTATGGCACACTGCACAAAATATGTTAACTTCTTAAAAATTCAAGTACAGTGAAACTCCTCAGTTATGAAGTAATGGTTTCTTCATAACTGAGAGCCACTTCATAATTCATGTGCAGTGAGAGTTTTCTGTGATTAAAATTATAGAGAATTTTTGTCATTGAGGGATAACAATGACAAATATTCTAATATGGATGTGCACTAAATTTTATAAAAAATTGAGGTAATTAAACAATTATATTAAGTAAATGTTGTTGGAAATCAATATAGCAACTCATTATTGTGCATAAATTAATATATATCATGGTAGTAGTCAAAACAGTTTATACTCAATATAACCGATTCGTTGATAACCTAAAATTCATAGTAAATCTTTGCCCTCCTGATTTACATTTTCATATATGATACTCCATTATAGGATTATACACAATTATAGGTGATATCCTATAATTGGATATCATCCTTTAATAATTATTGGGTATTGTCCTATAATTGGGTATTATCCTATAATAGAGTATTTTTCTATAATAGAGTATTATCTTATTATATGGTAGTGTCTGATTGAGAAGATTGCAAAAACCCACTACTGGATTGAGGTTGTATTTTTCATAAAAAACTTCTATATTGTAATTGCTTGTCATATTTGCATTTTTCATTTTCACTTCTGCAATATGACTTTCAATTCTGCCAATCCATTATTCACTTCCGCCAACATGACTTGGTAAAGGTATAGTTATACCTCAAGAACTATGGTTTTCTATGATTTAAATAAAGAAAAATGCAGCAAAACCTCGTAGTAGACCAGAGTTACGTTCCAAGTTTGTTTGGTCTAGTAAGAAACTCACTTTAGTAGTTTCCTACTAGACCAACATCTTTTTCTCTAAAATTAAAGCGGTGACTTTAATATTTCGATAGCTCTATATGTTTATGATAACTTTAATGCCAAATTAATGGTGACAAACATACCAATTTTGAAGGAAACACATTTAAAAACAATATAATTTTTTCATTCATTCATATAATATTTTTTTCAATTAAATTATCATTTTATGAAATTATAATAGTCTTCATTCTATCTAGTTTTCTGTAACTTTTCACATCAATTTTTTTAGCACAGACTCTACCATTAAATCTGAAACCGATTCTGCCTTATGTTTTATCCTAAAAACAGCATAAATAAATGTAATATATAATTCTAATTAGGGAATTATCTTTGAAACGGTATTGTAATTATTACTCCGGGTAATTTTTACACTAGAATAACTGTCAGGTGACAAAAATCGTGTTTTGTCTAGTACGAGGTTTTTTCCCAGTACAGTTTCAAAAATTTCTTGGTCTAATAGCTAGTTCATTTACTAGGAGGATGGTCTACTACTAGGTATTGCTGTACTTCATAACTCAGGAGCATTTCATAATTCAGGTTCTTCATTACTCGGGTGCTTCATAAAATAAAACTTCATAACTCAGGAGTTTTACTGTATTTCACTTTTACTCAAACTTTATAAGGGGGTTAATGATGAGACAGGTTCAAATTATAGTTTAGTAGAAGCTGTACTTTTGCGAAAGTTGTTCAATTTTACACCATTTTCTAGTTTTTTAATTATATCACTTTTTTCATGTAATTTTAAAGCATTTTTCCTTCTTTTAATATTTGAATTCATTAGGTAGGTGTAATATGTTCATTTTTTTCTGCAATAAAGAAATAAATACATTACTTATAGTTTACTACACAGGCTGTTCTTTTTAAAATATTATTTCATTACACAGGGTACATTATTTCTCAGGACTCTACTTCACTATAGAATACTGATCTAAAATAAACTAAAACTAGTTTGCTATGCAGAGCTCACTTTTTAAAATGTATATAGAAAACTATAACGGATATTTTATGGCAAACTAAATAAATCATGTTCATTATACGGGGTAGTTCACTATACAAGGTTCTATTATATAGGATGGTTCACTATACAGGAGTTCATTATAGAGAAGTTCTACTGTACTTGCAAAATATCTGAATATGCAAAATGCATAAGCATGAAATTGAATGTATGCAGGAAATTAAATGCAAATGCAAAATATTAAATGCATGTATATACATACTAATAATCAGGGCTGGGACAATATGACATAACGAATATGACGTATATGCTCTAAAAATATGACCATATGCTCGTAAAATATGACTGTATGCTCAAAAAATATTCCCTCAAGATATGACCTTATGATTTTAAGATATGATCATATCATATGCCTTTACGTAGTATTCACATATGAATTGAAAAACGAACATGAATATTACGCAGTTTAAAATATAAGTTAGATCAGTTGGTGATACTGATACAGCAAAACCTCGTAGTAGACCATAGATACGTTCCAAGTTTGTTTGGTCTAGTAAGAAACTCACTTCAGCTAGACTAACATCGTTTTCTCAAAAAGTAAAGCGGTGACTTTAACATTTCGATAGCTCCATTTGTTTATGATAACTTAAATGCCAAATTAATGGTGACAAAAATACTAATTTTGAAGGGGGAAACACATTTAGAAACAGTATGAATTTTTTTGTTTCAATTAAAATGAATACAATATTTTTTTAAATTTAATTATCATTTTATGATGTTATGATAGTCTTCACTGTATCTAGTTTTCTGTAACTTCTCACATCAATTTTTTTATCACAGACTCTACCATTAAATCTGAAACCGATTCTGCGTTATGTTTTATCCTAAAAACAGCATAAATAAATATAATATATGATTCAAATTAGAGAATTATCTTTAAAACAGTTTTGTAATTATTGCTCCTTGTAATGTTTACACTAGAATAACTGTCAGGTGACAAAAAATGTTTTTTATCTAGTATACGAGATTTTATTCCAGTACAGTTTTAAAAATTTCTTGGTCTAATAACTAATTGGAGGTTTGTCTTCTAGGAAGCTGGTCTACTACGAGGTTTTGCTGTATCATAGAATGCATTATTTTGAAGATGTCGATTTATATGAAATACCGTTCATTGACTATTTTACAGTTAACTTGAATGGAATAACCACCGCCTTTTATAGTCTCTGCAGACTAGCTTATTATGCATATACCTATCCGAAGGATGATGATATTATTTACATAATAAAAGCAATTTTTTTGAACATCAACACAAACTTTGAGAACAAGAAACAAACACTTGGAATCTTAGGCCCCTTTCACACGAGTCACTGAGTGACCGTCACTGCAAACAACAATGCTAGAAAACCCTCAATCTGAAGAATTACTTCATCATTTGAGGAGTTACTTCTATTGGCTTTACTGCTCAAGAAGGAAGAGACGCTCTCTCGAAAAAAAAAATTGCAAACGCATGAGATGTTAACATTAGAGATGGGACGATACCGAAATTTTCACAAATACCGATACCCAGATTTTGACTGATGTCGATACTTACTAAATGTTGTTATCGCCAATATATAGTTACTATTAGAATAGGTATTGTTTAAATAAATTATGTTCAAGAAATTTAAAATACTATTGGTATCAATACTTTTTTACCAACACCGATATGAGAAAAATTACCGATACCAATTCCGATACTTCGACTCATCTCCATTTAACATAAAGAATAAACAAATATTTACATCATACACTTATGTATTATCAGGGAAACAAATTATGACTACAGTTAGAATATTAATTACGAAAACCGTGGATTTTTCAGTCAATATTTTGAAATTTGGCAACGTTGCTTTGGATAAGCCCCGCCTTTTTGTAGTAACTAGAAAAGATGCCAATAAGTTAATAGTAAATGACAATATAGATACTAATTAGTGAATTTTAATTGAATATCCAAAGATGGTGTCAATTACATTATGTCACAGTAATATACAAACTTAACATTTCGATTTAAGTAATTAAAACTATTAATCTTTTGACGAAATGTCGATATTTATTAATGTGTCGCTGAATCATAATACTTAAGGCGTCTATTTCTCACACATTTTAAAGATGTGTGTAACTACATTAACAGGGACTTCATAATCTGGTAAACATGTGGTTACCCTGATCTAGACCTGTGTAGCAAGGGTGTAGGTCATAAGCCCCCCCCCCCGGTCAAGAGCCCCCCCGGTCATGAGCCCCCCAAGTCAAGAGCCCCCCCCCCGGTCATGAGCCCCCCTAGGTCATGAGCCCCCCCGGTCAAGAGCCCCCTGTTTTTAAATCCTTATTTACCTATATTATTTAATCCTTATTGACACTTTTGTAGTTCATTACTGACTAGACATAAAATATATGTATATCGGGGGGCGTGCCGCCCCCCGAACCCCCCTGCCAGGTCATTAAACAATCATGAAGTGTGCAGTACAACAAACTACATTAGCAACTCTCAGTTATTTCAATCAAAGTAGTTCTTCATTTGTTTAGCTAAGTAAATAAGGATTAAAAAAACAAGGGGGGGGGGGGGGCTCATGACTGTACCCCTAGGATGCTTACCATGGATATAGCAAGTCAGAAGGAATAGGAAAGAAGAGGAGGAAGTTGAGAAAAGATACAAAAGAAAGCTGAAGGAAAAGGGCACCAAACAAAACTTAAATGGTAAAATATAATAAAAAGCTCCATCTGAAATCTATCTGAGAATATATAGATATATAAAACTCCTTATTATCTTTGTAACTCTCAAGTATGGTGTTAAATAATAATTTAGTTTAAGAAAATCTCTCGATTATAATGCTTGAAGATATTCGAAATAGTGCTCATGGATTTTATTTGATCCCGTTCACCATCCTTATTACAACTAGAAGTAGAAAATATTAGCCTTTATGGAAGGCATAATCCATTCAGTAGTATACAAAGTAGTAATGTCATCTGGCTTATCTAACAATAAATTATGAAATATGTAACGAAATTATATTATTATTTGGAATTTTAAATTGAGTTCACTGAATTTATGAGAAAAGGATTTCTCTGAAATAAAAACTTAAAATTGCAAGAAGAGATGTCTTATCACAGTGATGAACGTGAAATCTAGTCTGCTTAAAAGATTGTGATCACTACAGTTCCGGCACTATTGAAAGTAAGTTGGGCATGAAAATTGCATCTAATAATTAGTTTTAATATCTTTAAATAGTACTATTATTTAAAACCAGGAAAATTTTAGTATGGTTATTTTACTGCTAATTCAGACGAACGGTAAAACGAAACCTATTATTTGTTCAAAATTGATTAAAGAGTAAGTTTTATTAATTAAATTAATAGTTAACCCAAATTCCAGGCGGTATTGTAGTTTCTCCGAAGTGATGGAAACCAAATAAAAGTTTATAAACTGTAACTTTATTAATCAACTAGATATGATTTCATAATAGGTAACAACATGAACAAACTGGATTGTAATCGTCACATACGGATTCTATATTTCCTATTTTATTGCTAAATTTTCAATTCCATTTAAAGATATTAGATTGTCGAGTCGACGTAACCTATATTTCCATTCATTTCGCTTTGTGGTTTAGAAGTCGAAATCTTACAGTACTCTATAAGAATTTTTTCAAATGGTTGTTATAGGTCATTTAGATTTATTTTTATAAAGTTATTTATATATTCATGATCTAAGTTAACACCCACTAACAGACTACTGCGAGTGTTTGAATTATGCGAAGTTCCTCCATTTTGTTTTAGATTTTCCAGTGAAATGGTTCTTCATTTGTCACTTTCATTTTAAGTTGTTCAAATAGTAGTTCTTTAGAATTTTGGTTAATTTGAAGCCTATAAAATTCCCTTTACTATTACCTCTTCATTATCTTTATTTATTTAGGAATACAGTTACCGGAGTAAATGTTTCTTTTCGTCACTTTTTTTTATTAGTGATTATCAGGGCTGGGACAATATGACCTAAAAACTATAGATCCCGAAAATATCATAGACGAAACTAAATGAAATGGTATCGAATACTATATACCGCTGGTGTAGAACCATTCAATACTCTTTAATTCTCTCCGTCTATAATAGTTTTGGGATCTATAGTTTTTAGGTCATATTGTCCCAGCCCTGGTGATTATATAATGTATACGCAGAGTAGCTTTTCTGCATTAATTATTTCCACAGATGGTGATAGATGAAATCTTTCATAGAAGAACACAATTCAGGCTAATTCTTCAAAGTTTCTTTTAATTTATTTTCGTGTATGCATTCATTTTATTAGCCTATTTGTGGTTAAGCCAAAATTTAGCTGTTCTCCACTAGAGCAGCATTGAATTGCGAAAAATTATTGGGATAGTTAAAGTTATAAATCTATTCATATTAAATTAACAAACTTCGGCTTTCTTATCTTAACTCGAGATTTATATGTATATAGCTAATATTTATATACAGTATAGTATGTTACCGCTACAAATATAAATGAAATCAATTTCTCTAGTGAGCCTCAAGAGTATATCCATCATATATTGAAATTCCAAGTTTCGCATGTCTAAAAGCATTAATATTAACTTTTACTGGTGATATTATAGCATGATTTACTTATCCATTTATTCCGTGCATTGTTTTATTTAGTGTTGGATTTCAGAAATATGGATCGAAATAATAATTTTGGAGTAACCAACACACGCAGAGAAAAAGAGAGGCTTATTCTGAGAGGCAAAATTGTTGCCCTTAAAGATGCTGGCCTTTCTTTCCGGCAAATCAGTGCAGAATTGGGTTGTTGCTTGAGTACTGTGCAGAGGTGGTTGAAAAGGTGAACTTAATCATATTTTAACTTTATCAAACTCTCCAAATCTGTGTCTCTTAAAAGTTTTTGAATAGGACATTGAATGAACATGATTTATAATACTATGGGAATAATTTGAATAATTTGCACCCACAGAGTAGTAGAAGAGGGGGATTTGAATTCCAGGAGGCGGAGTGGCAGGTCCCGCGCCACCACGGCTGATGAAGATGCGCGAATCATCGCTAGAGCTCGCGCTACCCCTCTCACTACTGCTGTGAAAATAACCAGAGATGAAGGTTTGTTTCTGATTCTAATTACTAAATATTGTGTTCAGTTTGCCAATTAAAATCTATCGATAAATATCAAAGCCTGTGATAATTAATTCATTTATTGATTTATGTTTCTTTGAACAGGATTGGTTAACAGAGTATCTGTCCGAACCGTGAGAAATAGGCTCAAAGAAGCTGCCCTGTTCCACCATGTCCCTGCTTGCAGAGAGACTCTTACGAGACGTCATGTAGAAGAGAGACTCAATTTCTGCAGAGAGCACCGGTAAGAAAACATAAGTTAGTCTTTACTGTAGAGTTTGTGTTGTTAGTTATAATCTAATCAAGATAAATATTTCAATTTAAAAATAAAAAATTGAACTCTTTACTATGAAAAGATATGTAGGATTTTTGGATTTTGGATTATTCATATTCATAAATCAATTATGACTGCTAACTTCTATTACCGTTTCAGAAATCACACTTATGACAACTTTTGGCAGTATGTCATATTCGTAGATGGAAAAACCTTCAAAAGTGACCAGAAGGGTAGGATGCATGTCTGGAGACCAGCCAAAACAAGATACGATGAACGACATATCGTCGAAACCAATCATGCTGGTTACGTGTCGCTAAATATTTTTGGCTGGATCTGGTCGGGCGGTCCTGGAGAGCTAACTCGCATCACATCTCGATTTACTGGTGAGTTAATGGGGGAATAAATGATTTTGTCATAATGTTACAATTAATTATAGTTAAAATCTTGAAATTTAATCTTTACTATTTGAATTAGGTTGAAGAATATTTTTAATTTTTATATCATGACAATTAAGCTATTTCCATTTTTTCCATTCCATTTAAATATACCCGAATCCTCTATTTGCAATTGAATAATTAGTTTTTATGTTGTTAAGCATCTCATTTAAATTTGGAACTGGTATTAGAGATTTCGCTGAAAGAAGGGAATTTGAATAATAATTCTGAAATGGTTTTATATTTTAAATTCCATATATTAATACAAGAAGGCAAAAAAATTTTTTTTTTTACTCAAGAGCTTATTTTGATAAGCTTTACTATTTCTTTTGATACTAAATTGCAGCTCAAGAATACGTCAGTGTGTTGGACACTAATGTGAAACAGGCTGTGAGGACCATTGCTCTACCTGCAAATGAGCATAGGGTGGTCTCAATAGTACAGGACAACTGCAGAGTCCACACTGCAAACATCGTAAAGCAGTGGTTTCGTGAAAATGTTGATTTCCAGCCCCTACGCTGGCCGGCAAGAAGTCCGGATCTGAATCCGATAGAAAATGTGTGGGGCTGGATAGTGAACGAGTGGGACCATGCCAATGAAAGATGCCCAGAAGCCCTTGAACAGCATGTGTCCAGAATGTGGGATAGACTTAGGCGCCACCCAATTTTTTTTATTAACTTAGCTAAGAGTATGCCGCGACGCATTCAAGAATGTTTAGAAGCTGAAGGAGGGCATACTAAATATTGAGATAAAATATTTGACCGTTTTTATTTGTAATCGTTAGTTTATTAGTTTAGTTAGCTATATGAAAATACATTTCTATCTTTATTTAGTTTATTAATTCATTGTTATAACCTAATTTATATTCCAATTATTAGTGAATTAACTTTGATTTTTTCTTAAATAAATTAAATTATAACTTGTAGTTCTATAGGAGAGGTTTATGTCCTTCAACTACAAGGTCTTAAATTTTTGCTCGTATGCTTCATTTACTATCACCTCTCCAATTCCCTCTATCATCCGTATAAGTGCAGCTAACAGTGTTTGTCTTTTTTCGTTCTCTATTCTTTGATGAGTTTCTGTTTTCACTCTATCATTACCAATTTCCCGTGAAACAATCTTTCAAACATATAAGTGTGTTTCAATTTATTTCGATTTGCAATGCATTTTATTTGTAAAAATTATTTCGTCAACAGTTGATTCTTTTTCCTAATATTTTAACTCGTATATGATACTAATATAGTTTTTACCTTACAAATTCCATTCCTTGTTTTCGAGCCACAATATACAGTATACAATGGGAACACCCTATATTGTTTTCGAGCCACCTATAGAATCTCTTCTCGGTAGATTTTAATGTCTCAGTTTTATGAAACTAAATCTTAACTTACTTAGTAAATAAATTATTCTTCAGTAAGTTATTTAATCTGGATTCAAATTAAGATTTATTAATAAAATTGAATCCACTACTAAATAGAACTCTAACATCCTATTGAGCTCAACTTTAATATCAGCTAAATAGAACTCAGCATATAGTAAATTCAAGTCTGTAAATTTAGTAGATTCCTTTTTCTTTTCCACACATTGTAATTGTATAGCTGCCAATTGAAAAATTGAGATCAATGAATTTAAATGTCTAAATCTAGGTTATACTTTAACATTAAATATGCATATTTCAAAACTCTGTATGATCTAGGTCAATAGTTATAGATTTATAGATGAAGATTTCAAAAGCAAAAATTGCGATTTTTAAGTGTTCCACATTTGCTAATAATTGGGAAAATTTATGAAATTTCAGCATCATGCACAATTACTCGAAATGCTAGAAAAATCCTACGATTGTCTACAAGGGCAGTTGCCAGATCACAATATCATAAGGACAATGTTAATATTGGATTTCTGATTTTCAAGTCTCCATACCTTTTTCTTAGATGATTGCGAAATAAATATTATCTTCAGTTTTTGTTCCTTTAAAGTAAATCTCAAATCAAAGAATTTTATGATTAAATTTAAATTATGAAATTGGTGGTTTAACGTTACATCGGAACAAAAGGCAAAATAAATAAAAGGAACTTTTAGAAGCAGTCATAATGGAAAGTGGCTCAATGAATAAAGTCACCAACTACCAGTCGGTGTCTAAGCTCATGGATACAGAAAAGCTACTGTAAAGGAATATGATAAAAATTACAAAAGCACCGGTGGCTTCACTTACGAAATAAAGAGGAAAATGAAGAGTTTATAGTTTTAGGCCTATGGCCCCACCTAACACAAAATTGTAAGACCTCGTAGTTGAAGAGCATAACCCTAGCGCTATCCTTCAAAACTGCATGCGTTAAGAATAATAAAAACTATAAAATTTACGAGCTGTGAACAGCCCGACTAGTGATATAGTTCATGAATGATATACCTGAAATAAAAACAAGTTTGAGGATTATATAGTATATATATACCGAAATTGTATATATTGAAATATTACAAACAGAACCTTTGGTAAATTTGACCATAAACTACTCCGCTAAAATCATGAAACCTGTATTTATGATAGATTTGCAGTATTTCGATCATTTTAGCGATATTTCATTAGGTTCATAGGTGTAACATAATTTGATCGAAAGAATTATTCTTATCTGTTCAAGAAAAGCTGCCTTTGATAGTCTCTTAGTTATATTGAGCTATTGCTATTCAGTGTTAAGAGTTGTAAAATAAAATATATGACACTACAAATTGAATTTATTTGATTTCGAAAGCATTGATTAAGAATTTTAAACTTACTCACCAAAATAATTTAAAGTAAATGTTCAAATATTAATAAACAACATAATTTAATTGACACCATGTTTGAATATTCAATTAAAATTCACTAATTGGTATCTATATTGTCATTTACTATTAACTTATTGGCATCTTTTCTAGTTACTACAAAAAGGCGGGGCATATCCAAAGCAACGTGCCAAATTTCAAAATATTGACTGAAAAATCCACGGTTTTCGTAATTAATATTCAAACTGTAGTCATAATTTGTTTCCCTGATAATACTATCACGGAAAAGTGTATCAGTCAGCTGTAGTATATGCTATTTTAGTATTTTTGACCTTTCTTATTTTTTGCATATGGCATTTAAAAAAAAATCCCCCATTAAGGAGGAGCCTATTGCTGGGGTGAAATGTTGGGGTAAATTGGTGAAATGGGGGATAGTAGGTGTGTATCTAGAGAAAGGACGGGGGGGGGGGGGGATTTATACTGATTTCTGAGAAGTGATTAGATATCAGTTTGTATTGTTTAAATTAAAGTATAAACATATAGTTACATTTGTAACATCTATGTAATGTTCATTTTGTAATGAGTACATGTCATTTTGATAATTTGAAATGAATAATTATAATTTTGAAATTTTTAATTCAATTCTGTATGTTTTTAATGCAATTTACTTTCGACCAATTGTCGTTCTGTTATTGAAACTAATAACTAGGGCTGTGACATGGCTTATTTCGCATTTGCTCGTAAGAATTTGCTTATACTTTTTTGAAGCATATGCATTTTGTAAGGTCTTTAAGCAAAATCATTTGAGCATATGCTTTTTATTAGACCTTTAAGCAAAATCATTCGAGCATATGCTTTTTATTAGAGCTTTAAGCAAAATCATTTGAGCATATGCTTTTTTTATTAGACCTTTAAGCAAAATCATTTGAGCAAATGCTTTTTATTAGACCTTTAAGCAAAATCATTCGAGCATATGCTTTTTATTAGAGCTTTAAGCAAAATCATTCGAGCATATGCTTTTTATTAGACCTTTAAGCAAAATCATTCGAGCATATGCTTTTTATTAGGGCTTTAAGCAAAATCATTCGAGCATATGCTTTTTGTTAGGGCTTAAGCAAAATGTTTCGAGCATAAGCTTTATCAAAGAGCTTATCTAATTTCAAGGCATAATATCATTTCGTTGAGGTTTTCGTGAACAGAAAACATTTTCAACTGTTCATGAAAAGGTTGATATACACACAGAGAAAGGATTAGTTGAATCAAATCAAATTTGATTTGTTTTGACTTATATGAATGGGTTATTTTTGCGCCTAGGTGGTGAGTTGCAGGTACTACTTAAAAGTAGTTGAATTGACGTGGGTTATAACAAAACAGTCGTTTTGACTCACTCCTAAACTTAAATGACACACCATGTCATAGTTGTTTTAACACACATGAAAACATGAATAAATCCCAACCAACTCACGTAATATATTGATTCAAAGCATAAATTGTTGACCCATTAGATATGAGTAAACTTTTTTCTCTATGTACGATGTTGGATTTTTCATACTTTTCTGCTCTATATTATAAATACACGTTATGTCAAACATGAACCATCACATAATTTTTTTTTGCAAATCTTATTTTCAGATTTGTAATTGCAGTAAGTTTGAAACTTTGACGTAGCAAATTCTATTCCAATAGAATTGAAATATAGTAAGGACAATCGAGGTATGTTGTGTGCGTGACGTTATAACAGCAACATTCTAAAATCATATTTAAATTTTAAAGTAAATTTGTAAAAATAGCTATTAATTTGCATAATATAATAAATAAATATATATTTAATCAATTATTTAACCTGCTAAACCCCTAATTTTCTTTTTAAATTTGTTCCCTTGCTTACGTCACGTCACAAATCACTCAATTATCGCTACTTATCAATATTAGTATTCCTAGTAGGGATTTAGGGAAGGCACCAAACAGTAAAGCCACAGTACAGAGAAGATATAAGTAGTATCCCAGAGCTATAGGGGAGATATTACGCGTGTCCCGGTAGGCTGGGACGTCACATGTCAACAATGGTGCGTACGTATGTACGTACAGTACAAACACAAAAGATGGCTGCAACACACCCAACTTTTGTTAAATAACGTTTTCGGTGATATTTTTTTTATTCCACATTACCGCATGCTATTATCCAATCTTTATAGTCATACGGACGAAAATTTAAAAAAATGACTGTTGATGAAATTGCTACTGGTCTTTTTACACCCAAAATAGTAACAAATTTTTAGTCTTGAAGAAGACGATTTATTCAAGATAATTAGATCATTAGTCAGATCGGTCGCGTTGGCCGCCATCTTAATTCTCTATTCCACGTGACCCACAGCAATTCTGTTTACTATGACGTGACCTCTTGCTTACATACATGACGTCACAGCCTACCCATGACAAATTTGAATAATACATGTAACTCCGGTACTATATTATTCTGTTTACTATGGTAAAGCTTTGTGAGCTGTGGTTACAAATCGAGTGATTTGTGACCGTGATGTCAACAAGGCAACACACATAAATAGAAATTTAAGGTTAAGCAGTGTGAATAACATTAATGGATTCATCTGTTTTATAATAGAACGTTCTTCAATTGTCTTAAATATTATTTTAGAGTGTTGCTGTTATGACGTCAAGAACACAACATACCTCGATTGTCCTTACAAAATTTCTATTCTATTGCCCGCTTTTAAAACCAGATGGCGTCACAACACACTTTAATAATAGAAATTGTCGACAGTAGTGTATCTTATTGTAGCGTGATATCTTTGGCGTAACTCTTTAAATTTTTAGAGAAAAATTAATTTGATAGCTTGCACGAGCTACCATCCAGGCCAGGATAACTAAAGTTGCTAAATCAGTCAATAATTTTTTTTGTTTATTCATAACTAAATCCAATGCTCTAGAAATTTTAACTGATAAGATTTCCGAAAGTTCTGCAAAGTTGTAGTGATAGTATAATTTTATCTATTTCAATGTGTTGAGTAGGCTCTGGGAAAATTCGTTCTTGGAAATTTCTGTCTCTGTTTATAATGGTGTTTTGAAAGAATAATAATAGAAAAAGTTGAAATTATTATTTCTTAAATATGTAGTTTATTTATTAAAATAGAATAACATTAACTGTTTTAAGCTGACACGTAACATTATAAATTTGAGACATGTTTTGACATTTATTTAACATGAAATTTGAGCAGAAAATTCAGTCTCGGTCTAAGGTATAAATGAAGCTTATGAATTAGATGAATCGGGGGCGTGTCGCCCCCGAACCCCCCTGCTACGTCATTGAACAATCAGGAAATGTGCAATACAACTAACTCATTTATGTTAAGAGGTCATTTATAATTTTGAGACCGAAACATTAAAAACAATACCCTAAATAACTCATCCGCAATTAACAATATTTTTAAAACTATATTCTAAGTGGTAGTAACCTTTTATTTTTTAACCATAGAGGTGCCACCCGGAATATACTTATAGTGCAACCAACTAATAAAATTTAACTTCATTGACAGGGTGCTAACGCGCCCCTTACCATGGAAAATGAATTCTCGTTATGAATATTTCTAATGTAAAATCTACCTTTGTTAAATCAGGAGTTGCTATATTTATTTCTTTAAATAGTTTTCTTTGAAGATGAAAGTATCTTTTATACATAATCACTAAATTACTAAACAGTTCATTTTATTTTCCTTGAAATACCTAGTAAAAGATACCTATTTAGTTAAATAATAATAGGGTTCCCCTTGATTATTTCTTGTTTTCTTCAATCAAAAGAAAATTTTGAACTATATACTATTGTAAATTTGAAGGCATATCTATTAATAAAAGCTTATGCATCATAGTATTCAGCTCTTAAAGCTTATAAAGCATTATCTGAAACGTTTTTACAGCCTTATTTTTGGAGCTTATAAAGCATATTTTTAGAGCTTATAGAGCATATCTGGTAAGGCCTTACAGTCACAGCCTTACTAATAACTATTTGATTTTGAGGTAATAGTTGATTTCTTCCTTTAGCTTTGTCAAATCTCCTTAATTCCATAAATATTTTATACAATAACCATTCACACAAGAACATTAAACTAATCCTCTTCAAATATGATTTTAAACAACTTCGTTTCTTTAACACCTTTAAATTATTTGTTCGGTATAGACATTTTTTCTCGGTTATTATTAGGGTTGTGACATTGCATATTTTGCATATGCTTTTCTAAAACACATATGCTGATTTGATTCGTATATGCATTTATCAACATGCATATGCAATTATAAATATGCATATGCATTTACTAATTTGCATATATGCATTTAGCAAAATGCATATGCATTTACCAATATGCAAATGCATTTACTAATATGCATATGCATTTGCCAATTTGCATATGCATTTATAAGCATGCATATACATTTATAAATATGCCTAGTCTGAAGCTGTCTGTTACGAATGGAAGAGAAGTGGGTGGTGTACATTGGGCCCCGAACTGTTGTAATTTGGATTATGGATTGTTTTTTTTTCATTTTTATTATATTTATCATTTTGTAACGCTACTTGCAGTTTTAGAGGATGATTATGCTCTTCAACTACGAGGTCTTTGATTTTTGGGTTTGGTAGGCTCGTAGGGTTCATTTTCTATCACCTCTTCATTTTCCTCTTCCATTTGTAAGAGCAGCCACCGTTGTTTTGTGTCCCTTTTCGTCACTGCATTCACTGAGTAGCTTTTCTGCATCCATGAGCATCGTCACCGACAGTAGTAAGTGACTTTGTTCCATATAGAACCACTTTCCTTTCTGACTGCTTCTTCTAGTCCCTTGTATTTAATTTCCTTTTGATGTCAGCGATTGGCCTTTGGTTCAGAAGCAGACGTTAAACCCCTACTAAATTAACTATTAATATGAATTTGCATATATTATGAATTATTATGCATTTACTAGTAATGTTCCAAATTTAAAATGCCAAGTATTTCAAAACACTTACGTGTTTCAGAGAACGACACATTATATTGTTGCACTGTAGGATACTATAATAGTGAAGTGAAGTTTCATGGCTACCAGTTATTTAAGAACAGAAACTAAGAATCACGGGAAACGGACTATTCCCAGCCGGACTATTACTCGCCCGCGGACTTTTCCCCGCCAGGACTCCCCACCCCCCCCCCCCCCCGGATTTATTTAAAATTAGATTCTGGAAGATAATTCAATGTTGCGACTCTATATTTAATTTTCGAAAATAAATAGTTTTGACAAATACATCCGTTGCCACGAAATTATATACCGAAGTCTGCCGTCTCAAATAACAGACTATTTTTTTCTTCTTTAATATTATTGTCACATGGGAATAGGTTCCTAGTTGACTGAAAATGGGTCACCACCAACTTTTTGAACCGAACCAGTTTTGAATTTGTTACTCCTCGATTATTAGTTTACGTTGGAGAATTTTAGGGAAAATGTACGACAATATATATAAATCATTCAGAAACCTGACTACGCGAAAAGTCTTAATTTAAGGATTTCTGCACTCTAACTTACTTAGGTATTTTCATAATAATGGCTAAACCATTGTAAGATTTTTAAGGTACAAATATTAAATAAACATATTAGATATAGGACACTAAAAAAGAGATCAATATTTAGTGTAATAAAAATTTATAGTAGGTTTATTAATTATGAGGTTAATTAATAAATTAATTTTAAGAAATAATAATAAAGTTTATTAATGATCTGTTAAAGCGTAAATTTGAACGAGTAGTTAATAGATCGCCATTTTATGTATAGCTGAAAAATAAAATAATAAATTCACGATATAGAAAACTACAGAGTTTAAATAACTGAACAAATCGAAGCTGCTTAGAGTACCTATCGACACTTGGTAACCCTTAGTATTGTAATAATGTTCATACTTTGTTGCATCTCCTAATTATATACGAAAATACCAAGGCACAGTCTTAAAATCGAACGAACAATATGGGCACATAATTACGGGAATCAAATTCTGTTAATAAAGTGTGTTTTCTATTAATAAATTGATTAATTAATTTTGTGTTTTATCAAAATCATACTTTAATAACCTAAATTACTGATATTTTATTCGGCGGGGAAAATCCTGACGGGGAATAGTCCGGCGGGGAAAAGTCCTACTGCCATACTGACCACCTGTGTCTATAATCTGTTTCTATTATTATCCTATTCTTTATTTACATTATTGTGAGTGTTACTTTTACCTTGATGGCGCCATATAGTTAACAATATTCTTTAATTTTCGAACAAAAATTTAAAATCATATTCATTAGGTAAACAAAATGATAGAACACCTAAAGGTATACTGTATGTATAACAAATAAATTAGGGTGATTGTTCAACCTCCCACCAGATATAAACATACTGGAAGTGCATATATTGCCTTCCTTTCAGTTTCAAATGCATATGCCTTTTTTTATATGCATTATCTTTAAGTGCATATGTTTTATCTGCAAAACATATGCGTTTTCTCAAATGCATATGCGTTTTCTCAAAAAGCATAAAACCTGTTGCATATGCAGTATATTTCCCAGTGCATATACTGCATATATGCAAATGCATAATGTCACAACCCTAGTTATTATCCAAAGCTATTGAGCGGTCAAAGCTTTTTTTCTTCTATTTCGTTGCTACAACTACGTTTTTTTTTTTGTTTCTTCTTTATCGAACTCCTTTGTTCTTAGAGTCTTAATTCATTCAACAATCAACTCAAAATGTGAAAGTTATTAAAATTAGTCTAAATGGAATTAGGAAGAATTTCAATTATTTATCCTGTTTTGACAACTATCATCAAATTAGATGTAAATTGTTTTTCTACATTTTATTACTACTTATAAAATAAGTAAACACCGATACTGTTTCTGTTATTAAAGCTATTTGATTGAACAATTATTTTAGGTTATTGAATAAAATAAACTATTACAAAGTTGTAGCTTAATCCATTTAATTTGGAGATTTTAAATGCTGTAATTTGATGGAATTTTTTTTCATCAGGTTATTTAATTGTTTGTATTCAGTTTGAAATTTTAAGCCTAATTCACAAGCAGTTATATCATAAATCTAAAAATCTTTGCCTATTTAATTCCGTAAATTCCCAATTGCAGCTATGCTAATATTTTACAAAAAATACATCACAGTAAAATTTGATGTGTATGAAAATGAATGATGTGAACTATCTTTTATTTCTTAATTAAACGCAACATCGCTGAATATGTAAAGGAAAAAAGATACAAACGTCTACGTCCCTCAAGAGATAATCTAAAGGAAAGTTTCTAAAGGAACATTAGAGTTATTGTAGTTTTAATGGAATGAAAAAAAATATTTTCTAAAGGACCCTTGATAGTTAATTATCTTGCAAGTAAATAAATAAATTAATATGATCAATGCTGTCTATTAAATCATCAAGAGAATGATAAGAATTGCTCAACTTGTACTGTAATTGGAGTAAAACTAAAATTTATGACAACTGAGAGTTTAAAATTAAGGCTCCGTCATTTCGATACAACTAATTCTAGTTATAAAATTAAGCTATATATTTAAAGGTTGGGTATAATTTAAACAACTATTTAAATTTAATTTATATATTTCTAAAAATGAATAGTTTTCATTGAATTTAGGGTTGTATAAAACTAAAGAACATGAATCTACAATATAAAATAATGCTAGATTACATACTATTAGGTTTTTCAAAGATAGCAATAGAAATACATTTACAGCAGAAATGAATAATAAATTAATATATTCTACGTTACGTGCTAATCTATACAATTTAGTTCATTATTTTATTTCCTTAGTTTTCAGAGAAATCTCGTTACAAATTTATACGAGATGTAAAATTTAAGTCATATAATTGATATCATAGATGGGTTAACACGCAAATAATAAATAGTTGCGTAATGAATGATTCATCAATGAATCACATATTTATTATCACAAGTAAGTCTAGAACCGTATATACAAAAGGAAACTATCCAGAGCTTTCAACACCATGTATCACACATCACTATTAAAATAAACCTGAAAATTCCTCCCAATATTTCTGTTAGTGGAATATACGCGGGGAACGTGTTAAGAAATTTGAATTAAAAATGAATGGATCTTTTAGATTGGTAGAATGGTAAGTGCAGATGAAGAACATTAGGGGATGAAACTAGACTTCTTTTCGGTGATATTAACTGGTGAGAAGAGATGGCCAGAACTGCACTGGTGAGAAGAGGTCAGTTGAGCACTGGAGAGAACTGCACTGATGGGACTGCACTGGTGAGAAGAGGTAATTTAGATCTGAAATAATTTTAAACGGGATAAATTAAATGCTCTCTGATATTTACTTAGAAATACTTTAAAAGAAGTTATCAACTAGTAAAACAGATAATAATTTTTCAAACTTCATGGTATACTATAAAATAATTTAATAATAGCCAAGTAATTTGTATATTTTATTCAAAATGAGAACTGTTCCGCAAGAAAAAATTACACAATATGATTTTATAAGAAATTTTCAAATAAACATTTGCTACGAACCTAGAGTTAGATGCCTTAGCGTCCTAGTTTAAAGGGGGGGTGCGTCTAATTTTCATATGAAATATTTTAACATAATATGATAGATAAACATTAATTAGTTACAGATATGAGATATTTCGGTTCAATTCACAGTATTTTAAGAGAAAATAGATTTTTTATTAGTTAACATAAAGTTATGCGATAGTCCGGTAGATGGCGTTACCTACAACTGCAATGTTTACAAATATCAGCTGATAATGTAAACAAAAAATAGTGTCCTGATCGAAACTGGAATGTATGATAGAAAAAATATGGCGTCACATGTATAGTTCATGACTCAGTGCCTATTATCTCTCGTATTTGTATGTCAATATTTTATTGTTATCTTCTTTTACTTATATATAAGAATTAGGGTATTAATTTCTATTAAACTTGACTATATAGTATCTACGGGTTATGCCGCTACGACTAATGAGCCTAAACCAGCAGTATACAAATTACAGTGAACCGTGCAGTCAACAGAGTTGAGACTACAGTGCTAGGTAAGTTGGCAACAGTTAAACTCAAGTTTGTATGAAATTTTTTATGCTTTCATAGCCTCATAGTCCTAACATCCTAATTCCTAGGTACATTTCACCCTGTACTGGCTTGTTACTGTAGTCTTGTATGTACACTACACTCTAGTCAGAACTCAGAACAGACCAGTCTCAGTATTTTATATGAAACTGAAAGTTTGAAACATATGGCAGAGTCAGATTATTATTATGCTGCCAGACACGAGACAGATAGGTTACCTAGGAGTTGGACAGGACTCAGGTGCACTGAGCACACCCATTTCCCAAACTACAGGAATTTGTAAACTGTTCTCCAATGAAATTAATAAATTCTCCATTTTGCTTTTGTTCTCACTTCTCAGTAAAATTCTGTCTTATATTAATTTAAATATAGGACAAAATAATGGATTGTTCGCACAGAAAATTGTCTCATTTTTCTTACTTGGTGCAGAATATGGGAAATTTTTACAATTTCTGTGCAAACAATCTTTGATTTCTTTCTTTATTTTAATAATTTACATGGATTTTACTCAGTAAAATCCCTGTAAATTATTAAAATATAGAAAGACATTAGAAATCAAAAATTGTAAAATTGGTAAACTAAGTTTACCACTTCTTACAGTCTGGGTAAATTGCGGTCCTTTAATTTCTGATTGCGGCCCTCTTAAGAAAGTCTCTAAAAACTGCTGGCAGTTGAACGTAATTTATATTGAAATGTTACTATAAATTGTAGCTAATTTCAATTTAATGTGTGTTTTGAAACTGATAATTTTATTAGTGTTCTCACTGTTCTGTAGTTTACAGTGGTTAGATCCCACAGTTAGCTACTGTGTCGCAATTTACCTGCTTTACCTTAACCCCTACCTTCTGTTTTTCATTTTGAAAATATGTACATTAAATTAAATAAATTAAATCAATAATAATAAAAATTCCAGTCTGCAAAATTTGGGACATTTTTAACAATTTCCTCCTTTTTTTACATGGTATTTTTATTGAGAACAGAAGCCAAAATATAGGATTTCTTGGAGAACACTTTACCAGTTCCTGCAGTCTGAGTCTATGTACATTTACCTCCATTAGCCAGTGCATTATTGGTGATGTTTTTGAAAGATTCTTTGCAAGCAGATGCTTATTTACATCAATATCTGCATGTTAATTAAAGAGAAAAGAGTTTTTTTGAGAATAAATTATACATCTTATACAAGCTGATTAATTAGAATTGATCAATATCTTTAGTTAGATTTTATCCTATTTTCATTACTTTGAGAGACTGAAATTGAAACTATCTGCCAAAAGCTTAGTGGTAATTACTAATTTCATAAATAGGCTATATAAATTTTTTGATAGCTATTTTATATACAAACAAATATTATATCCCCTAGTTAGATGAGTGACATCCAAATTGAAGTAACTTGTTTTAAGACAATATCAGAGTCAGACCAGTCAATTTGAAATAAATCTCCACTACAACTAATTCCTAAATAATACTAATTGCAATTCAAGCAGATTTTATATTACAATGTTATTAAGTGGGCAGTTTTGTTTCAGTTACTGCATCTGATTATCAATTAATCTCAAAATTTGCAACTAACTATATATATTTATACTTTTCTCATTGTTGTACAATTCATTTTCTATTAAAAATTCATATCAAAAGTGAAGTAAACATTATTTCTCATTTTGTGTATATAATTGAATACACAATCTATAATCTCATTTTCTATTTCCACAGGTATCCTCTTAAGACAACAGAGCAGACTGATGCCTGATTACTTGCCATACATCACAGCTCACTGTTGCCTGCACAATGGTTATTCAACACTCCTCACTGCATGGAGAACTTGATCCCCTAATCCCAATTTCATCAAAATTTATAGTTTCCCAAAATTTAATAGTATCCTGTGTTGAAAATAAATGGCAGCGATAAAGAAAGGAAAGAAATGGAGTAAAAGCACAAAAAATAGCTAGATAGTAGTTACATTCTGAATTAAGAAATTTTTACTTTAATATTGGTATATTAGTGTTAATAAATAAAATTAAACTTTGCTAATTATACAGTTTATATAAATATCATCTTTTTTGTGAAAAATCATTCAACAATAACTATCAATCATTAGGGGTCTATTTATGAATTGTTATTCTATATTTTTATTTAATCATTAGGAGTCTATTTATGAATAGTTATTCTATATTTTTATTTAATCATTAGGAGTCTATTTATGAATAGTTATTCTATATTTTTTTTTTGCATTATTGTTCATATTCAAGGATTTCCTATCAATAAAAGTTACCATATGTATATACAAGTTTTATTAAACAGTACAAATGTGACAAGATTTCAAATATTTATTATTTCCTTAAAACATTACAGAAATAAGATTCATTTTATAACAATTAATCCCATGATCATAAACATTTAAAAAACAGTTATATACCTACTGAATATTTTAGAATTTACAGAATTGTAATGGTTGATTAAATCAAGTTAAAATAACACAAGTTTGTGGATTCTTCTTAATATGTGAACTAATAAATGGAACAAATACTTAGTAGAGAATCAGAGATATCTTCATTTAATGCCCATAATGACAATAAATTGATTTTTTGAAGGAGGAGAGTAAATTGTTCCAATCTTTATCATACACATATTTTTTGCAATATGAATCTCTTTTCAAGAAACGCTGCAAACCCTAGAAAATGTAATAATAGTCTCAATCTTGGATGTAAGTATACTGAGGACAGATATTTGAATACTCAATTCACAGTTATTAACCAAAAAAGTTTCCTTATTATAGATGCAGAAGCATCATTAAAATGTCACATTTCATTATTTGTATTTTAACTCTATGAGTGTATGTAGTGTGATGCCATTGACAATCGTTTCCTCCGAATATTTCCTAATGCAAGTTTCACCAGCCATGAAAAATGTTATTTTTTAGAAGAGAATAGAGTAGATAATAAATTTTTTTGCAGATTTCTTCACTGGCAGTTACTAGGGCTGAAGCATTGGAGCTAATTCTCTCTGTAGTTTTATATAGATTGTTCAGAGTTGAGTTCATTTTCCAACTTCCTTTATATTATCAACATAGCAGTGTCTCCTTCTTCACATAAAGTTATTTTTTCTTATAAGTTGTAAATGCTTACCTGAAAATGAATTTAGTTGGGTGTTATCAGTTATCTTGCAAAAATGTTTAACAATATATTTCAAGTACTCTCAAAAGATCCTAATTGAGGAAGGGTAATAATAGATCAATAGTATTTACTCAATATGATGATGCCAAAGAATTTAATTTAGTAGCTACTAAAACGGCATGCGTTTCAATTGGGTCGAAGAGGAAACATCATATGCTCTTTTGCTTATATGAAAATTTATATAGCTAATAAGAATTTGTATGTATAGGCCAAATCTCATAATTACCTCTCATAGTAAATAATTCTGATTATTTATCTTGTCAGGGAAATAATACTTTCCTTCAAAGAATGCTTCAAACTCAGTCCTTCATATCTCTCCCAAGTCCCTTCTTGCAACAATGGCTGAACCTGAGAAATATAATTATAAAATGATTAAAATCTTATCAGAATGCCACTTAATATCATTCTGGATAAAAAAAAGTTTAATATTATTTCTTCACTAACGTAGCTTGAGTAAAATATTGTATTGGTTGATAAAAACTAATTGCATTGTAATTACTTGACATACTGATTTTGACACTGTATCTAAATTTGGCTACCAGGTGAAGATTATATTTGAGACAATTAAATTCAAATTTCCTCCTTGGAATGTGTCTACTTAGTACTTGGCTAGCGACTTTGTGCTCAATTTGAAACCTGGAAACTCTAAATAGTATATTTAAGTTGACTAATGTAAGTGGCTTAGGTACCTAAGTACCCAGTTGGCTAGTTCCTACAAGGCTACAAATACCTAACCTAGTAGACTGTAGAGAGTCTAGTGACTAGTCTATACTCTATATAACACTGTAACATACAATGATACATTGAAAAAGAAGCTAGACTATTAACTTATTAGTAGGTACCTATTCATAATTCAGGTAATCAACCTTAGCACAATAGGATATGTTTTTCTTTTTTTGTGTTATATCACAAATTCACACCTCTTGTTTAAATTGAAAAAATATTGCCTTTCTTAGTTGAAAATTGAAACATAAAAGTTTGATATTAAATAAATATTTTTCATGATATAGAGGGCTAACTTAGCCTAACTAATGTCTAATTAACTACTAACTATGTATATTTAGTTTAAAATTAGGCAAGTTGGTAGGTACTATGTAGTAACAGTAGCATAGGTTTCATCTAAGGTCATGGAATCTAAGTCCCAAGCTAGTGTTATCTACCATTTACCAACACCAACAGTACTACCTAGTATACCTACTACGGTACTATCTACCTAACTGTTATTAGTGTTAGGAAGCTTCTTGTTTTAGACAGTAACATGAAAGTAACAGTTATAAAACTCAAGGTAGATAGGGAAAATGGACTTACCCAGAGTGAGAATCAATCTCAGAAGTATGAAATGCCTAAAGTTGAGGGATTGAGGCTTCAGTATTAAACAAAATTTCTGTGACTTCCGTCCACTGATGAAATAGGTAGCCTAGTCAAAATTGTTGAAATCTTCCGGTTTAAAATGCCAATGGAGACAGCATATTTTCGAATTCTTCTTAGAGATTGAATGGAGTCCATAAAATAAAGTCACTTCTGTCTAACCCCAACTGGCAACAGAATCGTTTTTGTTTTCAATGGGAATCTTTTGAAATATCAGCCTAGTTTTGACTTCATATGGCATGAAGGGCAGTTTCTTATAATACATTTTCTAATCATTGACATTTTACAATATTTAAAAAGGTACCTAGGCACTATTTTCAGTCAGTATCAGAACCGCGCCGCGTGATAGCCTAGATAGGTACTTGATATTCGGATACACCTACCTTAGGTAAACACGATCAAACTTGTTTAAATACAACAAAAATTCCACGAAGCTTGTGCTATTTGACACCAGATGGCGCAAACCTAATTTTAATTAAATATTATTTTTTTAAATAGATTTTTCCCAGATGAACAAAGTATGTCATAATACATAATTAATTATGCTGATTCCAGTAAAACACATTTTAGCTAATGTTTGATTTTACCCGCACCCCCCCTTTAAGGAGATTCAAAACTACCAAATATAGAAATAAGTCTTTATAGTATAAAGTAGGATAATTGAAGTCGGTAACAACAAATTAAATTATAGACTTTGTAATGAACCAATTGCCTTTTTACTGGCGTAAATGACTAATTACAAGTAGATGATAGTAAACATAATTAAGAATTATATAAAATAAGGCGGAGAGCAGATCGGCTGACTGGATTGGACGAATGGACAACGCTGACTTTTGAAAGTAGAGGTCTTGACCAATGAGGATCCAGAAAGAACAGGTACAGCTGTGGATTGGTAAAGAAAGATTAACAACTTTTACCAGAATCCAATCTACGCCCACAATTATAAAATCCATTAACTCATTAAGTTATGGATTTCATCTACTCATCAATAAATGTGAAACATAATAATTTTGGGTTCTTCCACTCACATTGCCAAAGTATACTCAATCGCACAACATCAATTAAAATGTGAACTTACACGATATTAGATGTTGACAGGCGTTAGCTTCAGTTCTCCATCTCTCCGAACTACTTCAGCTTCACGTGTAACAGGCTATGTAAGTCCCAAGGTTTCGCATGCTCAGCAATGCGCTCTCAGAGGAAAGCACCCAATTCAACCAGACAGTACAGGCCTCTCCGCGGCCTCACGGCCTCTCTCGCTGGAGATTCTCACTTTTCCATGATCACAACGTATCCACTAGTGTTAACAGGGCGAGTGATTAATGGCAACTCCCGTCTCAATTCCTCCAACCTTGAAATTCATCTCAAAAGCAAGAATTAGGGGCAGGGCAACTCATACTGTCAATCATGTCATTGGAAGAACACTTTTAACAGATGTGTGTGACAATATGAGTGGCCCATTCATAAATAGTTAAATTTCAATAATATTAATGAGCAACAAAATATGAATAATTATAAAATGGTTTTTATTAATGAACTAAGTTTAATGAGAATAATTATTCTACACCAAATTAGATTACATGACAAAAGATATCTAATTTCTGAACAATGTGAATTCGACGCTTATTTGGTTAACTTAAAATTTTCCACATTCGAGTGGCAAGGTAGAAACAAGAATTGAGAGAAAAAAATATTAAAGGAAACTAGAACGCATAGATTAAAATCCTTATTGTGATAAGAGTGTGTTTCGAATTTGAAAAATCTTACAAAATATTTCAGCAAAGGAATAAGAGGAGTGACACCTTGCAAAATATCAGTTTTTGCTATTAGTTACCTTTTTAAACGAAGAGTTTAAATTGAGTGAAGAAAAAGAATTAATATTTCCATATTTTGTTCATCCTAACATGTTAAGCGGAACAGAACTATTTTCGGAATTTACAAGTAGCTATAGGGTTAAATTGATGTTTAGCATGAGAAACATAGTTATTTTAAACACTGCATTTATCTTCCAATAATTTGAGACTGGCAGATAACGTCTAAATCCGATCCGTAGAATACTTACTACAGTCAATACTACAAACTAATTGAAAAAAAAAACGAATTAAATTCAATGAATTCAACTCCTTACCTATTAAGGAAAAGGATATTCGCACTGCTGTCACTTGTTTCTTAACCTTTCTTGTAGGGGGAAGTGATCTGGTCATAGGTAGTGGTCTTTCGAGTTCCACCTAGCGAGCTCTCTTCATTGAACTGGAAACAAATTTAATTATAATGTATTAGTTATTGAATAATATGTTTGATGCAAATATAATGGTTTCAAGTATTCGTCAAACGAAAAATAATACAAATTACAAATTAAGGACCTAAATATAAATCTAGAAGTCAGATTGGAAAGTTTAAATTAACTTTAATGGAATGTAACAGAAAGAGAAACAAGCGAAAGTGGTTGTAAGAGGAAAATGAACAAACAGATAGCAAACTTGTTGCAAATTAAATTATTAAACAATCTAAGACTCAATTGTTATGCCTATACATAGCTTTACTACGATTAACAGTGAATTTCAATGAAAAGAAAAAAAGCACGGTCATCATTTAATTTGCAACAGTTCGTATTGAAAATTCCTTTGCCTCTTCCTTCAATTAATGACAGTTGCATAGTGTCATTGGTAAAATTTCTTAAAAATGAAACATGAATATCTTACATTTTAACGATTATGATATTGGTATCCATGATACCAATTAGAATAGAAATAATAATTATACAATTTTCGTTTCTGACGTGTCCAAAATTGTAGAACCAACCAATAACTTGGAGCTTAGTACTCTACTACCAAAAAAATTTCATAGAGCATAAAATTGAGGTTTGTTGAATGTATCACAATAATTATAGAAATCTAAGTATCTATTAATTACTCACATATACTGAGTGAGAGTTAGGGTGCGGTCAGACAGAAAGCAAGAAAGACGGCGCGAGCAGAAGCTTGGCGCTGGCCAAAGCAAGTTCGCGATAAGCCCCTTTCACCCGCAAAAAAGAAATAGCCTTTCAAACGATGTCACTTCGGTTGCCTGGTTGCGCAACTGCATTTTGCAGTGACGCGTGAGGTAACCAGTGACCGTCACTGAAAGTTGCCGTCACTGACTGTAGGGTGGGATATTAATAGTAGCTTTTATACGGAGTCACTCAGTGACGCAACTTTTTGTGAGCTACAGTATTAAACTAGCTTTTATTTTTATTGGTGGTTTTGAAGAAATTATTATTATTATCACCGCATATATAAATCATCGTGAAGTGTATGATGTGAACTTTTGTCTATTCTTGATGTTAACTAGGGATGTGACGAAGTATCGAAATTGGTATCGGCAAATTTTCTGCTATTGGTGCCGACAAAAAAGATGTAGATATTTGGCCTATACAAATAACATATTAAATTTTTTGAATGAAATTTGTTCAAACAATATCCATTCTATTGCTGAATTTTTTAAATTTAAATCATTAAAAAATATTTTCATATATATAGGTAATCCTATTTTTCATAATTTAAATACTTTCTAATACTTATTTATACCTAGTATGAAATTATTTATATTATTATTAAATACCTTTATACGAGCGCCATTCAATTATTTTTAAATAAACTGTTATAATTATAATTTAAACTAAAAGTTATTTTACATATTTATATAATCAAAATATCGGCATCAGTCAAAATCTAGGTATCGGTATATCTGTGTTAGATTAGAGATGGAATCGGTCCATCACTAAACTTTACATCTGGTGCATTTGCATTGTTTCTTTTTTCGAGAGTGTATCTTCCTTCTTGAACAATAAAATCAATAGAACTAACTCCTCAAATGATGAAGGCATTCTAATTTTTCTTTAGATTGAAGGTTTCCTAGCATGGTTCTTTGCAGTGACAGTCACTATAGTTGCTGAGCCTTTCACACGAGGCAACTGGTGACGGTCACCAGTGACGGCCACTGAGTGACTTGTGTGAAAGGGGCCTTATAATAGGTGGCCAAACAGAAAGCATGTTGGTGCGTGCGTTTAGTATTAAAGTTAAAGGTACTCTCCAGGCTTCTGGAGAAAGAAGGAGTTTATTACATAATATTATAGACAAAAGTTCTAGGATCATTAATCTGCAACCGCCTTAAATTATGTTCAGGATATATTTGTAATACTCTGTGCACAACAATTGTCTGATTCCGTATGGGTGGCCAGACCAAAAGAAGGCTAGAGCAAGCGTGCTCAAGATTGCTGGCACTTACGGAAGATTGAAAGCGGGTAGTTCACATTGATGTAATGTTCACGCTTTTGCCGGCGCGTGTATGCCACCTCAGTCACAGACCAATGTATAATAATGGCTACATGGTCAGATGAAAGATTGCCACGGTAAACTTTCTTCAAGTGATACAAAGTAATCTTTGAGAATATTACGATTATTGGTGGAGTATCGAGAACTGTTCCTCACTATTGAGCTAGTGTTTGTATGATGAATCTAATTGCCTTCCTCATCCATGTCCCTCATTACCAACATTTTGTGAAGGAGTTTGTTTGTTTAGCTGACATATGGTCAGCTAAACACTTGGGGATATTTACATCAAATAAGTTACTCTCCAGAAATGTATTGAGATCGCTGTTTCTAAGCAGTCGTCCGTCACTCTGCTTTCCGTATGGAACCACCATCAACACGAACAAAATTTATAATCTTGATCTACGCGTTGTAGAAGCACAGCAAAAATATTGCTTGTAGTTATAATTTAAAGATTCAAAGTTTTGTGGATAAATAATGCAGATGTATTTACCATCGATGGTGCCATAACCATTGGAAAATTCCAATATTTGGGACACGTTGTAATTCAGAAAGATTCGACAAAGCGAATTACAGGAGGTATTATCGAATGGCTAATTCTGAATTTTTGTATACGAAAATGGTTTGAATGATTTTATTATATGAAATCAATACAATTCAAATAGTCATCCTGATAGTTCATAACTTCTCTCATATCATAACATGATTAATCTAGAAATAATTTTTTTTATATTTAGGAACATATTTTTTATCATTTTGTTGAAAATGCCATGAGATTGGATAGCTTATATTTAATTTTATACGCTTCTAGAGATTTTGTAATCAAATCTCTCAAATAGCCGTTTAACTTTCGAATTGCTAATTTTCAGTCCGAAGAGGGCAAGAACAAGAATGTACACCGTTTTGTCTCTAATATCAGCTAGGTAAGTATTTTCAATAAATTATTAAATATTTGTTTGAAGGTATAAAATAAGAAACTTATTGTAGAAACGTTTACATACTTCTGGGAATAATTTACACCTTAAACAAAGGCCAGGCATGATTTTTTTTTATATTATTAAATCAAAGAGTGTACAATCATTTCTTTCAGCGTCATATTAGTGATTCAGACAATTGTTGTGCACAGAGTATTACAAATATATCCTGAACATAATTTTATGCGGTTTCAGATTAATGATTAGGGCTGAGACTGTAAAGCCGTACAAGATATGTTCTATAAGCTCTAAAAATATGCTTTATAAGCTCCAAAAATAAGGCTGTAAAAACGTTTCAGATAATGCTTTATAAGCTTTAAGAGCTGAATACTATGATGCATAAGCTTTTATTAATAGATATGCCTTCAAATATACAATAGTATATAGTTCAAAATTTTCTTTTGATTGAAGAAAACAAGCAATAATCAAGGAGAACCCTATTATTATTTAACTAAATAGGTATCTTTTAGTAGATATTTCAGGGAATATAAAATGAACTGATTAGTAATTTAGTGATTATGTATAAAAGATATTTTCATCTTCAAAGAAAACTATTTAAATAAATAAATATAGCAATCCTTGATTTAACAAATGTAGATTTTACATTGGAAAAATTTATCACTAGAATTCATTTTCCATGGTAAGGGGCGCGTTAGCATCCTGTCAATGAAGTTAAATTATGTATATTAGTTGGCTGCACTATAAGTATATTCCGGGTGGCACCTCTATGATTAAATAATAAAAGGTTACTACCACTTAGAATATAGTTTTAAAAATATTGTTAATTGCGGATAAGTTATGTAGGGTATTGTTTTTAATGTTACTATATCATTGACTGGGAGGCGTGCTGCTTTAGGAATCCTGAATGCTAGGCTATCCTGTCTCAACTTGAGACAATAATGAAGTGTACTGTGCAACAAACTAGCTGAAATAACAAACTACATTACAACCATATATGTCGAGAGTTTCAAAGTTCTATTATTTGAAATGTGATTTAATTCAACACACACTGGGAAAAATAAACAACTCGAACTGATGAACCCAGGTGTTTCGAGTTCACCCTAAGGCTTTGTCTCTAAAGCGAGACACCTTAGTGCATCAAACTATAGTTTAGATGAACTAAAGTGCATCAGTTCGATGTACTTTAGTGTCTTAGTTATAAAAGTTTGTTAAAATGATGAGTGAATTATTCTCTCCTGTTTTTTTTCCTCATCATTTTAACAAACTTATAGCTAAGACACTAAAGTGTCTCGCTTTAGAGACAAAGCCACAGAGTCAACTCGATACAACTGGGTGCATCGGAATTTCTCTGAGTGCAAGGAAGGGAATGCCAACAAAGGGCGGAGCACTAACTGTTTAGTGCTCCGCTCAATGTTGGCTACTCCTTCTAGCTGACCAATCAGAGAAGAGTTATCGTGAAAAACTTGCAACATTGTATCAATAGAAAATTACCCAGTAGAGACAGTATCTCAAAAACTTTATGCGCTGTTTACTATACTTTATAATTTTAGACAGTAAAAGCATACTCGAAATGAAGGAATAAAATTGTCTGATATTCTTGAAAATAGCTTGATTTTGCGTTTTTCTATACATGCATGGTTGATTCTTTGCTTAGAATTACACAACAGGGGGCCGGAAATTTCGGTTTCGGAATATTCGGTCTTGACATTTCGGTCTTAAAATTAAAAATGACCTCTTAACATAAAGAGTTTGTTGTATTGCACATATCCTGATTGTTTAATGACGTAGCAGGGGGGTTCGGGGGCCACACGTCCCCGATTCATCTAATTCATAAGCTTCATTTATACCTGAGAACGAATATTCCGAGACTGAATTTTCCGCTCAAATTTCATGTTAAATAAATGTCAAAACATGTCAAATTTCTAATGTTACGAATCAGTTTAAAACGGTTAATGTTATCCTACTTTAATAAATGAACTACACATTTAAGAAATTATAATTTCAACTTTTTAAATTATTATTCTTTCATAATCCCATTATAAACAGAGACCGAATTTTCCCTGAGCCTACACAACACATTGAAATAGATAAAATTATACTATTACTTCAACTTTGCAGAACTTTCGGAAAATCTTGTCAGTTAAAATTTCTAGAGCATTGGATTTAGTAATGAATACACAAAAAAAAATATTGACTGATTTAGCAACTTTAGTTATCCTGGCCTGGATGGTAGCTCGTGCAAGCTATCAAATTGATTTTTTTTTCTAAAAATTTAAAGAGTTACGCCAAAGATATTTTGCTACAATTAGATACACTACTGTCGACAGTTTCTATTTTAAAAGTGCATTCTGGCGCCATCTGGTTTTAAAAGCGGGAAATATAATTGAAATATTGTAAGGACAATCGAGGTATGTTGTGTTCGTGACGTCATAACAACAACACTCTAAATAAAATAATATTTAATACAATTGAAGAACGTTCCATTATAAAAACAGAGATGAATCCATTAATATTATTCACACTGCTTAACCTTAATTTTCTATTTATGTGTGTTGCCTTGTTGACGTCACGGTCACAAATCACTCGATTTGTAACCACAGCTCACAAAGCTTTACTCTTTGGTGCCTTCCCTAAATCCCTAGTAGGAATAGTTGATAAATAATTGATTAAATATATATTCATTTAATATATTATGCAAATTAATAACTGTTTTTACAAATTTACTTTAAAATTTAAATATGATTTTAGAGTGTTGCTGTTATAACGTCACGCACACAACATACCTCGATTGTCCTTACTATATTTCAATTGTATTGGAATAGAATTCGCTATGTCAAAGTTTCAAACTTACTGCAATTACGAATTCGAAAATAAGATTTGCAAAGAAAATTAGGTGATGGCTCATGTTTGACATAACGTGTATTTATAATATAGAGCAGAAAAGTATGAAAAATACAACATCGTATTAAAGAAGAAAATTAATATAGAAGAAGAAGTATTGAAAGAGCTAAGTGAGTTAACACGAAAGAAAGATGCTTCTAATCTGAGGCATCTATAATACATTGCACTGATACCACGTGCATCTTCCACAGAATGAATTGATTACTGAATATATAGGTAATCTGTGTTTCCTATATATCAACCTTTTCATGAACAGAAATTTAAGATGTTTTCTGTTCAAGAAAGCCTCAACGAAAGGATATTATGCCTTAAAATTAGATAAGCTCTTTGACAAAGCATATGCTCGAAACATTTTGCTTAAGCCCTAACAAAAAGCATTTGCTCGAATGATTTTGCTTGAAGCTTTAACAAAAAGCATTTGCTCAAATGATTTTGCTTGAAGCTCTAATAAAAAGCATATGCTCAAATGATTTTGCTTAAGCCCTAACAAAAAGCATATGCTCGAATGATTTTGCTTCAAGCTCTAACAAAAAGCATATGCTCAAATGATTTTGCTTAAAGCCCTTACAAAATGCATATGCTTCAAAAAAGTAAAAGCAAATTCTTACGAGCATATGCGAAATAAGCCATGTCACAGCCCTATTAATGATCCTAGACCTTTTTTCTATAATATTATGTAATAAACTCCTTCTTTCTCCAGAAGCCTGGAGAGTACCTTTAACTTTAATACAAAACGCACGCACCAACACGCTTTCTGTTTGGCCACCTATTATCGCGAACTTGCTTTGGCCAGCGCCAAGCTTCTGTTCGCGCAGTCTCTTTTTCTTTCTGTCTGGCCGCACCCTTAGTCTATGGATAGATTTTAAAACATTTAATAAATGCAAGACTTTAAACTTTTTCATCACAGTCACAAACAATGAAATATTATTATTAATATGCTTATATACGTAGTATGTACTCTAATAACTCTAAAACAAATTTTCTTTCTATAACTGATAGAAAATGATATATATATAATCGAGGAGTGACAATATAAATTTCTTGTTACTTTTATTCGCTTTAGTTACCGTTTGGTAACTAAACTGAGTCGTGATTTGGTAACTAAAGCGGGGGATGACTGTACAACAAACTAGCGGATACAGCAAACTAAATAACTGTCATTTATGTTGGGAGGTCATTTATAATTCTGAGTCCGAAATTTCCGGCCACCAGAATAAACTGTCTCAATTTGTCATTGTGTAATACTCTGTCTTCTATATAAATATAACATCAATGAAAACTCAATTACAATTAGCAATATTTCAAAGATTAATTTAGTAGGGGTTTAACGTCTGCTTCGGAACTAAAGGCCATATCGCTGACGTCATAAGAAAATTAAATACAAGGGACTAGAAGAAGCAGTCAGAAAGGAAAGTGGCTCCATGAATAAAGTCACTTACCACCGTCGGTGACAATGCTCATGGATGCAGAAAAGCTACTCCCCTTACCAATGAATGTGACGAAACGGGACACAAGCACCGGTGGCTGCATTCACGGATGGAAGAGGAAAATGAAGAGGTGATAGTAAATGAAGCCTACGAGCCTACCTAACACAAAATCTAAGACCTCTAAAACTGCAAGTAACGTTAGAAAAATGATAAACATGGTAAAAATGAAAAAAAAAAACAATCCATAATCCAAATTACAACAGTTCGGGGCCCAAGGGACGCCACCCCCCTTCTCTTCCACTCACCACAGACAGCTTCAGGATAGAGCCCCTGGGGACCATATTTCAAAGAAATTAGAACATACAGAGCTAACCTGAACGCATAAAAAGCATATTTTAAGCATAAAGAATATTTTAAGGCATAAAAACCATATATATCATGCATAAAAGCATATTTAGCAAGCTTAAAGCATATTTCATAAAGAATATTGTCACAACCCAACTGATAATTAGTATAATACTAGGTAGTAAAACTAGTAATAGTTTGATAGCAAAGAAGGTGCCTAGCACAAATTTTTTTATCCAATCCAAATGATTTCAACTGCCAAGGACTCTCGAGCAGATTTCTGTTGACATAAATCACACTTATTAGTTATTAGTCTAGGGTTGTGACAATATTCTTTTGGCTTAAAGAATTATTCTTTATGCTTTTTAGCAATAAAGCATATTTTTTGAAATAAAGAATATTCTCAAAATATGCTTTTAGTTAATCAAATAGTCCAAGTGACTGCAAATGAAACACAAACTAATTTTTATTGTTTGAATGAATGATTCAAGAATTTTTAAGTTTAAAAGACTAGGTGAGGAAATTACCTTACTGAATCATTGGAACCTAAGGCGATAATTAATAGTAATAATTTCAATAAGGAGTACACGATAGGAGCTGCCATTTAATGTTACGCTTTACCTTTTGTAAACTGTTACTATTCATTGGTGCGACCCTCCATTAGTCCTACACTTTTGCGGTTTATTTCTGATTGAATTTCAAAATATATGTATATCGGGGGAAGGGATGTGTCATGTGCTACCCCCCCCCCCCCCGCCAGGTCATTTAAAAATCTTGAAGTGTGCAGTACAACAAACTAGCGAATACAACAAACTCCATTGAATCGAATGAGGAAATGCATCATACAAATTAGCTAATATTTGAAATAAAGTAAAATATATACCAAAGTAAAAAGAAATGAAGGTAAATATTGTATTATTTAAATTGCTATAGGTATCTATAATGTATATTTATGTAATATTTCTTATTTTAATCAAAAAATATAACTAGAAATAACACAGAAAGATGTAACTGTCGGACTAATGACACGTCCCCATTGTAAGCGGAGCTAGGACGTTTCGGTACCAGATTTTTTATTCCAAGACGAACCTTATTTTTTAAACTCGAAATGAGTTAAGACTACAAATTATAGCAGATAACAGACGTAGAATTATTTTCGAGAATTTAAAATCAGCTATGATCATCAAATGTAATAAATGCTTTCTTTATTGTACAAGTTATTGTCTAAAACTCTCTCAATTTGACATTGTTTCCTACCCTGCCTTCTATATAAATATACCATCGATGAAAACTCTCAAATACAATTAGCCTTATTTCAAGAAATTAGAACATATAAAGCTAACCTGAACGCATATCATTGAGCATATAAAGCTAACCTGAATGCATAAAAAGCATATTTTGAGCATAAAAGGCATATTTTAAGCATAAAGAATATTTTAAGGCATAAAAAGCATATATAAAAAGCATAAAAGCATATTTAACAAGCTTAAAGCATAAAGCATAAAAGCATATTTCAAAAAGAATATTGTCACAACCCTAGTTATTACCTTTGAATTGGTCGGATTTTCCACAGTTTATCACAGATACTTTTATTTTTAGATTACATATATTTTAAAGGATTTAAAAAAATATTAATTGATTTATGAATTTAAAATCTGCTTCGGAATCAAAGTCCATATCGCTGATGTCAAAATGAAATTAAGTACAAAGGACTAGACCAGTGGTTCTTAAACGGGGGTGCGCGGCATTCGTTTGGGGCCTGGACTGTTTATAGGGGGTGCATGGGATGGCAGTTGTGTATAAGTTCGGTTCTTGTTATTAATATCATGCAGAATATACGTGAAGTATATTTTCCTCAAAATGTTGTGATATGAGGTAGTAATTCCATTATATTAACAAAGTGTAAACATTAACTGTACCTTTCTATATCGAATTTTCCTGTGTCGGGATTGTATGCGAGTGTCACTACCCCGTAATTGATTTGTTTTATTTTATTAGTTTAAAACTGTTCATTTTCTAAATATTTATATAACTGCAATGCAATATACTACATTATTATCACAAATTATATGGTTTTCTTTAATTTCTAATGGATTTTAATTTTCCTTGCCTAAAAGACAATTTTTCATAATGTAATTAAAAAACCATTTTCCTTACTTTTTCAATTGGCATATTTAATTCTCGAATCATAGTAACCAAATATATTCTAATTGTAGTTATTCAATCTATTTCAATGCAAATCAATGCTCAGGGGGTGCATGAGAAAAGCAAGGGGTGCGCGAGAAAAATACTTTAAGAACCAATGGACTAGACACTCAATAGAGGAAGCAGACATAAAGGAAAGTGGACCTATCAACAAAGTACTACAATCTGTGAAAATACTCATGCATTGATGCAAAAAACTAACCCGTGAATGCAGTCACATATACCAAGAAATATCAATGATAGGGATAGACGGATTCAAGAAAAAGAGGAATGCGTAGTGATGAAATTAAGTCTACCAGTTCACCTAACAATAGAACATTCAATATAGTTTGAGAATAATCGTAGCACTATCCTCTGGAATCTAAGTATATAATGAACTATAACCTAAATGATTAAAACCACTTATTTAAGTAGGCTTACAATTTGAGGCCCCTAATGGGTACCTTCCTACTAAAAAATCAGATTTTTGTTGTAATTGGAGATTGAAAATATTTGTAAGAGTTATTTATTTATTAAATATATACGATATATCCTACCAATGACTAAATGTTACACACACACACACACACACACACACGATGAACTACAACAGTTAACTTATTTAGGCACTTAATAAAGCTCTTTTTATGTCAAAATCTCATAAAAACACTACCATTCATCGAAGAAAACCCTAATTTAACTAATTCTCAACAGAATAAAACTATTTTAGAAATTGTGTTTATAGACTCGACGTCTCACAGTTAGCTAAAATTTCATAAGAGGAAATTAAAAATAAAACGAAGGACCCGGGAAAGAGGGGATGGAAGAGGGGTTATTTTCAGCGACTTCCTCTTCATTAAAGTATAGCATTATTATCCGATGGACTTTCTTATAAACATTAGCATTTTCATGCTTCTGGAGTTCCTCTAGCTTGTCAACTCCACCAGCTTCTTCGATCACCTTAGCGACCTTCTCTATCTCTCCGAGCTTCTTTGCACTTTCGAGAACATTGAAAAGACCATCAAGCACTACCATGAGCATCTCGGGATCAGAAATTTCTAGAAGTTTGACCAGTGAAGGAATAACATTTTTCACGAAGTAACATGTATCCCAAGAATGTAGCAGGAACTCTCTTAAATCGGGACAGTCTCTAGCGAAGTTTCCTAAAAGAAAACTCAATATTATTATTTAGCTATAACAAAAAAGTGAATTGTATAGAAAATAAATTTTAACGACAAAATCATACTCATTGCAAAATTTTATTTCACCATGCCTTCCAATTCTATAAAGGTAGCTTTCAAAGATATTATACTACATATAACAAGATAAACTACTCTCAAGATTTTCTGTTTCAAAAAGCGCCCTCTGCATTTGAAAGCGGTTACTAAAGCAACAACAACATTGGGTGTTGATCAAAACATTGAAAAATTTTCAGTGTTCAGACGAAGTTATACAGGTAAAGGTCATGCTGGTTCAACAGAAAAATTATTATTCTTTATAGAAATATTGAAAGCCATTTAATTTTTATACGCAAATAAATTGATACGAAGATTTAATTGACACTTCTGATATAGCTCTACGGTATCTACCTACCATCAACCTACCTACCTATTTTCCTTTCATGTATTAATTACACATCAAAGTTAACATAGGAAATTTGGAATTAATTCAATAATCATACCAGCTACACATCACCTTAATAAATATTCAATTATTTATAACTAGCCAACTAGGTACTGACAGAAGTGCGAAAACTAAAACTTTTCCAAGATTTGATAAGCACCTGATGTTATTGTTGCTTTAGTACCCGCTTTCAAATGCAGAGGGCGCTCTTTGAAACAGAAATTCTTGAGAATAGTGTATTTTGTTGTTGTATAATATCTTTGGTAGCCTGGTAGGTATAGGTACAACCGTACAATTATAAATGATCAAATTACTTCAAACTAGACAATTTTTTAATCAACTGATCTGGAATCTATAATAAAGGATACATTTGTACAGATATTTACCCTGGAACGACCAGAGTGCCTGGGAGGCTTAGTCAGGAGGAATTCTAAATTTTTACTAATAAATTTTACTTCAGTTGATGGCAATTCTGGATTTTTAAAGTTAAGACATATTTAAGCAAAATCAATGAAAATAATGAAACTTATTTAGTTTTATAAAATTGTATTACCATGCGTTGCGTAGATCTAAAACTCTAGTGAAATAATACATGCACTGTTGCGTCACATTGTAATTTACACCAAAAAATAACTAATATTCCTACAAGTGGTGTTACTCGAGTGACGCAAAATGGAACGCAGCAGTGATTGTATTTCATCCGGGCTTCAGAGGCCCACAGTCTCAAAAATGATTTAAAACAAAATAGAACAAATTCTGTTGCATTATTCTCTCTGATAATTTATACAATGAATAAATACGTCATAGACAATGAAAGCCAAAGTTTCAACAACTTAAATCAATTAGTTTTTAAATTATGCATCAGTATTTTAACCCGGACCGGGGCTCTGAGGCCCGTTGGTCGTTCCAGAGTTTAATAATTATTTTTACTTAGTGAAAGTCAATTGGATATCAAACCTGATTTTTATCAAAACTAATTGTTTAAAAGAAAAGTTACAGAAACAAATCCGTAAACATATTTAAATAAACAATAGTAGGAAAATGGGTAGTATCCAAATGCCCAATGCAAATAGGCTAAACAAGGTAAAAATAAAGATACATATAATACTAATTACAACATTTCGGGTCCCCAAAGACACCACCTCCCCCCCTTTCTCTTCCATTCTCCAGACAGCTTCATGATGGAGCTCCTGGGGGCTAAATTTCTATGCAGAACAATTACCTTTTTTAGTGAAAATTTTCTTTAGATAATTTCGTTGTACGTTCTAGGCTGCCGCGGTCTAATATAAAACAGTCATTAGTAGTTTTGTACTAGACCAAAACAGTTCACTAAAACTGAAACTGTGACGTTGATAATTCGATAGTTCTATTGTTCTATTGTTTATGAAAAAATTAATTGGGCTAAAATAACAATTTTGAGGAGAAAGAAACATATAGAAACTGATATTTCTAAAAATCTAAAAACTTCTAGCGCAATCTGAGAGTGAGAAAATCGATAAACTGCAATGAAAATATATCTCATTTTTTTTCAAATCTATGTATATGGAAATAATGATTTTCAAATTTGTTAAAAATAAAATTCCCCCTTCGTAAATATTTGTTCTTTTATAATGTTCAATCTACCATTTAATTATAATATACTATTAATTTCATATATTATTACCATTTCATATTATGTTCATATTTATGTTTATTCATTTATTAATCGCCAAATGGCCCACCTGTAATTTAGGATATAAATTAGTTGCTCTTTGGAGCTATAGGCAGTAACTAATTGTGCTTCCTTCTGTGCACGTACTCTAGTGATAACACTGAATCTTGTGAAATCATAAGATTCACATAATCTTATATTGGCTGTAAATAGCCATACCTTGAACTAATTTCTTCTATCCTGTTCCTTGTTCGAACAAATTCCTTATAGTATAATGGTACGCTCATACCCTTCGAGCTTAGACTTCATTTTTAACTCTAACTTAACTTTTTGTCTTAACCATTTTATTGTAAGTCTCTAACTGTATAAAACTTCATGAGTATCAAAATTTAAAGGTTTTTCTCTGCCCAAGTAATGAATGTTAGATACTCTTTGTTTATTAGTTATCAACTTTAAATACCTTATTTTCTATAGAATACCTACCTACAATTAACCTGTACAGTACCTATTAGGAAATTCTAGAGAATGAAAACTATCTAATCGTCAACAAACCTAAACTTAACTATTAGTACAGTGTTTATTTATGTTGGCAGGTAAAGTAGTATGATTCATGGTATTGCAACAGATTTAATATGGTAACTGTATTTCATTTCTAATTTAAACTATTGTCCATTACAGATTCCCAAACAAACTGGAATCATCTCTAATCTTATTTTCTTTTTATCCATTGACATAGTTTAATTAGTAACAGTTCAAATAAACCCTATAAATTGCATAACAGAAACTTGATAACTATAAAGAGAAAAAACTTTTCATTTTAGGTTTTAGAAACATCTATTACCATACAAAACAATAAAAAACATTGAAAAAGTTCCAATCATGAATAGAATTTTTTTCAAAAGATTCCAGACTCACCGAGGCACAACACAGCTTGTTCGGCCACATCGTTGCTCCCTGATCTCATCATATCAATCAAGGGAGGTACAGCTCCATAGGTCACTACAGCTTTGGTAAGATCTGAACTACCAGATACTACGTTAGTTATTGCACAGGTTGCCTCCACTTGCAATGCTCTGCTGAAGAAACTGAAAAATATATTTACGCTCGATAAAGAATGAATACCCGAAATGAATATTTTGCTACAAATGTTTCAGAGTGCGAGAGTTTGAGCCAAATCAAATCATCAGAATTTTAGTTCTAAGCTCAATCAGTGAATAGAGTTACCGTTGCTTGACTACGCGTGCAATCAAAAATGTCTATTTTGGACACTCGATACTTCTGGCAAAAATTTCACATCCATTAAGAGCGTGATTGATTCAAAGATTGAAAATTCATAGTCTTCCCCATAATCCGAGAAGACAACGAAAGAGTTTTACAATTTTGAATCAAAAATAATTGCTTTACCACCGAACCACTTAAGCATTTGCGCTATTTCCGGACTGTAATCAGATGGGTTGGTTTTCCGCGCGGGAGGTTTTTAACATATAAATTAAATGGACAATGATAGAGGTTCAATATAATATTAATCCTGGCTCAACTTTTGCTTTAATATTTCCAACTGAATATATAAAATTTAATTTGGTTACTGAAACCATTTATTCTATTCATATTATATTTTCGTAACCAAGCTAACAGCTGCTTACCAAGAGTGTTATTAGGTTAGTGTGACGCTCCTATTATAGCATTGATTGAAATCATAAGAGTATTTCTATACACTAGAGAGAGTGTTGCAGCGATTGCAGGATAGTGAGAACGACTGTGCAAAACCTTATATTGTTTGGTACATAATTACTCCATGGAACTGACGCCATATTGCCAGTCACGTGACTCCAAAATAAGGATTTATCAGTCCTGCAAGACGCTATATAATTTTGACCACTGATTCACCACTTGATTAAAATACTATAAAAAGAAGTTTTAGTATAGCTGCTCTTGTTATAGTTTCATATTGCTAATAGTGTCATTTCCCAATCATACATCTACTTTGGGCCACTACCAAGGGGCACAGAACTATTTTCCTCCTAAAACATATTTAATAGCAATAGTTTCTGATCTGTGCTTGTGTACATGGTAGTAGAAATATCAAATTATTAATAATTCCTGTGAAATTTACACAGTTAAGGCTACTACACACATGCCAGTGATCCGTGCGGGACATCACCAGTCTGTCTCCTATCAGTGATTCTGTGTCAGTGAAAAATATATCGTTACTTTAATTTCAACGGACATATTCAGACAGTACCGGCTACTCTCAGCGATAAAAACCACTGAGAGGAGCCGGACAGGACTGAAACATGACATGTGTGAAGCAGCCTATAAATGACAAACCAGCTGAACTTAAATTGATTGAAACAACAATGTTTCATTGGTGATACTTTAATTAATTATGACGTAAATTCTAATGATAGTTTAACATCTTCTTCGGAACCAAAGGCAATATCGCTGTCGCTAATAGGTAATTAAATAAAAGGGACTGTAAGAAGCAGTCTGAAAGGAAAGTGGCTCCAAGAAAAGTCACCTACCACCAGTCTGTGACGAAGCTCATAGATGCAGAAAAGCTACTCTGTGAATGCAGTTACTTACATAGCAATATAACGAAAAGGAACGAGTACCGACGGCTGCACTCAGGATGGAAGAGGAAAATGAAGAGCGTATAATAAATGAAGCCTACGAGCATACACAACTTGCAAAAAATCTAAGACTTCTACTTTAAGTGCATAATCCCAGCGCCTATTCTCTAAAACTACAAATATAATTATAAAATTGATAAGCATGATAAAAATAAGAAAAAACAATACAAATGCAAATTAAAACAGTTTGGTGAATAAGGGACTCTTTTCTTAGATTTCATACGATGAAACAATATTTCATTCAAAGAATTTTATATTATATAGAAATTTGATTAAGTACAAATATGAAATTTTCCATTACAAGTTACAACCGTAGTAATCCTAACTGTCCTCACCAAAGTCTTGACTTTAACAATATTATTGACTGCAGAGTTAGTTATAATGTCAACCTTACCTGTCAGAGCGCTTAAGGTATTCTACCAGAGCTTGCAAGACTCCACTCTTGATGATGTCCTCAATGTGCGGGTTCCACTTCCTGATGGACTGACAGACGGCTATGTGGTCTTCAACTTTCTCGCTCTTCACTTTCTGAAGAATTTCATCAGTAGTTAAGAAGGGAGTCTCCTGTAAAGAGAGTTTCAGAATTTGACATTAATGGTTAGCAATATAAAATTAAGATTATTTCAAACTTTTATTTTCAGTATAAGGTCACAACATTTTTCAATTTCTAGGACAAGGTTGGTTGCTCACAATCAATATAATAGGAGGTGTAAATTGGTAGCTGATCTCGAAAATGCTCTCCGGTGGTATTTCATCTTCGTCTATTGCATTTTGCCTTCTTAGTGGAATTGGATCTTCGTCTATTGCACCTTGCCTTCTTAGCAGGTTTCTCCTTCCGTCTAATGCACCTTGCCTTCTTAGCGGGTTTCTACTTTCGTCTAATGCACCTTGCCTTCTTAGCGGGTTTCTACTTTCGTCTAATGCACCTTGCCTTCTTAGCGGGTTTCTACTTTCGTCTTTTGCACCTTGCCTTCTTGGCGGCATTTTCAGAAATATTTTAAATAATTAAAATGATAAAAACTGAAGAAAATTAAAATTATTAAAATTAAATTAAAAGAACTAAAAATTATTGGTACGCAATTAAACAATTTAAATGTTTGGCTATTCCTCCGTATAGTTGATACTTGTAACGTAAAACATTCATTGATTTATTTGTTTATGAAATTATCCTTCAATTAGGTACACAGAAATTCTAGGTTTTCCTCACATGCGACACCAAAAAGAAATTAACCTAACTATTCTTCAGGCGCTGAACAAGGAATTACACCAACTGTCATTGGTTCCATCAGTGCACGATAGACCAACTTAGGTTTCAAAGAGTTGTTTGGACATAAACCTCACTTTTCAGTTTTAAGTATATGAATAAATTGAAATTGGTTGGAATCTCTCGAAATATATGGCGCTGCACACTTCATGATTATTTAGAGTGCGGGAGGATGGGAACCCAAAAATCAACGGACACAACCAAAAATCAACGGGCACAACCAAAAATCAACGGACACAACCAAAAATCAACGGACACAACCAAAAATCAACGGACACAACCAAAAATCAACGGACACAACCAAAAATCAACGGACACAACCAAAAATCAACGGACACAACCAAAAATCAACGGACACAACAAAAAATCAACGGACAGTAAAAAACAAAAAAAATGGGACAGTAAAAAGTGAACAACATTTACAAGACTAGGATTAGGGTCAAACAGGTAAATTGCGGTTCGTTAATTTCTTATTGCGGCCCAATTAAGAAATTCTCTAAATTATTCAGAAATTAAATAATATTGAATTGTTGAATATCATAATAAGCTCAACTTGTGCTAGACTCATTAATTTCACTAGTGCTTTTAAGCTTTGATAGTTATGTTTCTGAGATAAGAGACAGCAGTTAGTTTAAGTGCCGCAATTTACCTACTGGACCCCAAGTCTATTACTCTGCTACCATAGGCCTTGTTACACGGTGCGAGTTACCGTCATGACAGTGGACAGCAGCTGTCCCACTGTACCCTCATACCAGTATCTCAATGTTCATAGCATTGAATCTACATAACAGGTACTAGACTGATGCGGTCACAATGTGCGAGTAGCTGCAGTACGGTAACTGGCTAAACAAAAGGCCTTTTTATACGGTGCGAGTAAACGTGGGAGTTGCCCCAGCCAGTTACAGTAGCGCAGCTACTCTCAGTGTAACCGCATCAGTCGAATAACTGTCATGGAAATTCAATGCTATGAACATTTAAGGCCTTGCTACACGGTGCGAGTTACTGTCGTGACAGTAGACAGCAGCTGTCCCACTGTACTCGCATACCAGTAGCTCAATGTTCATAGCATTGAATTTCCATGACAGTTACCCGACTGATAAGGTCACACTGTGCGAGTAGCTGCACTACAGAAACGGGCTAGGCCAACTCGTACGTTACTTCGCACCGTGTAACAGGGCCTCGAGATACTGGCATGCGAGTAAAGTGGGACAGCTGCTGTCCACTGTCATGACAGTAACTCGCACCGTGTAACAAGGCCTAAACTAGCACTTTTTCTCGCACCGTGTCGCACCTTAAGTGTCTACCCATGCAGAGCATAGATGGCAAGGAAAGACATTTTTGGATAGGTGACCTATACAGATAGTCTGTTTACCCACGGAAATAGTAAGACTGAAAGAAGAGCAAAGAACAAGTAGAAAAAAAAGATACCAAATAAACAAAGGGTACTAAACTAAACAAGAAGCAAATAGCTACAGCAGAACAAAAAGAGGACCAACTTAAAAGATCGTCAATTATTATTATTTTAAATCCCTAATTTGATAATCAGATCCCTGCTTCCTCTTAGGTCTCAACCTCACACCAAGCTAAGAGGCGTGCATTAACATAAATTAATTTAGATGTTTACAGTCTGTTTCGGAACCATTAGCCACATTGCTGACGTAAAAAAGAAATAAAATACAAGGGACTGAAAGAAGCAGTCAGAATAGAAAGAGACTCCATCTACCACTGTCATTGACGATGCTCATGGATGCAGAGAAGATTACGTGAATAGTCACTTACCAAGGAATGTGACAAAAAGGGACACCAGCACCGGTGGCTGCACCCATGGATGGAAGAGGAAAATGAAGAGGTGAAAGTAAATTAAGCCTAGGTAAGAGCATGTTGAACCCACTAACAAAATTCAAAAATAAGAGTCCATCAAATCTTTCAATCTGAAACATCACTACTCGAAATTGGTTTATTCGACACAACCGAACAGGAGGGCTGATTCAACAATGTTTGAATCAATGCTAATATACTCTAATAATGTTGACCAGACGCCATTTTCTGACAAATGTACGATCGCCGGGCACCCAAGTCGATAATATAGCATGTAAATCAACAAGATTTTAACTGTATATCAATATTTTACCTCATTCATGATCGAATAGTTTGTGAATTCATGAGAAAAAATTAATGCCTTGCTAAAATCAGACATTATCCATAATTAAATTATTTTATTTCCCATAAATTACAAAATTTAAATTGTTAAGTGATGTAACTAAGCATGTTGGAAAGGCCTGTTTAGAATTAATTTAAGATAAATTGTGAGAAATAGCTAAATACATATCCAAAAACCTTTATGGTATCAGTAATTTTATATTTACAGTTACTAATTAGTAATAGTCAAATTAATTTAACGCTATTGTTAAACATCTATCAACCTACCTAGTTTTAGTTTAGTATATTATATAGCCATAATATAGGTAGTTAGTTTACCTAGTTGGCGTACCTTTCATGTTCTTTAAGTACCTACCAAGATAGCTAAATAACTAATTTAACAAGTTTAAAGTAGAATAAAAGGTTAACATTCTTTGTAATCTACAGAGACTTGGGTGACCGGACGATAATAATGAGGTTGCACAAATATCTAATTTGCGGAGCATTGTCGTACACTTTGCTCGTCTGGTTAACCTTATAGTGTATAAAAACCTAGTACGAGGATTTCTGTTTATAAGTTTTTCTATAAAATTTAGCATCGAGAAGTAAAACATTTATGAGGAAGAACTTAAAACTCCTCTTTCCAATGGCGTGTTCTTTTTAATTTTCCCATAACTATCATATTTTTGTTATTCCAACGGTTGGAGGTGGCTTAAAGTGCTGATTATTGGGGTATTTACCCTACGAGTCTACCTAACCCAACAATTTAAGACCTACTAGTTGAAGAGCATAACCCCAGCGCTGTCCTCCTGAACTGCAAATAGCTTTATAAAAATAATGATAAACAAGGTAAAAATGAAAAAGGCTGTACGAAATCCAAATTCGAATGACTTATAATAAACTTAATCAGATGTGCATGCTGTGCCAAGCCGTGGAACAATTACTTGATAAATTTACGACGGAGTACAACACACAATAGTAAAAGACGACACAAGTTCGACTCTGGTAATTCCTTTATGAACCATTCTACATACAATCCATCATTTTTGAAAATGAATAGAAACTAGCTAATGGACATAGGAGTGAAGGGATGACGTAAAACTCTTGCTCGGTTAAGACTGTCTAGTACAGTTTGTATTTGGTGCATTGAATTCAGTTCGTTGGATAACAAAAAATACCGAAGTAAAATTAACAATTCCTTCTACTATAACTAAATTACTAAGCATTTAATATAACTAGGGTGAAGTAAGTATATTGCGGGACTCTAACTAACTTCAGCCTCCAAACACAGAAACTCTTATAAATATAGTAGCATTAGAACAGTATTGTGGTGCTTTTGAATTTGATATGCCACATTTAGAATAAATTAGGTTCAGTAGGATAGGGTATGGACTTTCTAATCAAAAAATAGTTTAATATCAGCAGTTTACCTGAACATGAAAATATATTAAAGAGGTAGAAACTAACAGAAACACGAAAATAGTTGTCTCATTTCAAGTTTTAAAAAATAGTTTAATTTCCTGAAATAGAATAAATAAATCTTAATTATTCACGATTCCACTTATTATATGAAAATGTAATAATTTAAGAAATACAATAGGAATAATAATTTTCAACTTAAATGATTGATAGAAAACCAGAAGCAACACGTATGTAAAGTATATGGAAGGTTTAGAAATTATTCATATCTATTAATTAAACATTACTTTATAGAGACCTAAGAAAACTTAGCTGTTACACCTGTGAGCACTGAATGATAAATGGTGGAACATCATCATAGCAATGCTCACCTTCAACTTTTTAGAAGAATAACAAATGAACTTAATTTAAAAAAAGCTATCGAATACAAATGTTGAAAAAATATTGATTACTTATGCGTACTAAAAAATGAAATATTTAAAGAAAATTACAAATATACAATTGAGTGCATTTTAAGCAATCTAAATAGTTAATGGCGAACTTTATCCTAATACAGGCAGGCTCTGCCTTCATAAACAAAATCATGGCTCGGAGTTATTGCAAATGGTAATAAGAACGAGGTATGATTCATGAATATTATTACGGTACTTGGTAACTTCATCGCTAGTAAATTGTTCACGGTAAATTTATCGTAGTAAATTTATCGCAGGGTAAATTCGTCGCATGGTAATTCATCTTAGATCCCGAAAATGTTATAGACGAAACGACCTGAAATTCTGTTTAATACTATATACCGCTTGTTTAGAACGATTTAATACAGTTTATTTCTCACCGTCTATAATATTTTCAAGATCTATGATTTTAAACGCATATTGTCACAATTCTAATTATTATAATTTATTTAAAATACAATGGACTGTTGTAATGAAAATACTTTGTACCTATTAACAATTATTGCAATGAAACAACGAATCTTTAAGAGAAAATAATTTCTCGTATCTAGACAGATATTTCTGGAACACTAAGAAGCGCACCTGCAAAACTTCTGGGGCATATCAGTGCTAAAGGTGCAAAGTTTCAAAATCACTGATTTAGACAGATAATCCGAAAAATATCCAGGATGATCTCAAAAGTTCGTCCTCTAGCGCAGTATTAACAATCGACCTGATTAAAGTAATTAATCAATAATTAATACGCTGAAAAACTTTAATTTTATAACTCACAAATATAACTTGAACATTGTATAACATTGACATTATATAACTCACAAATATAACTTTATAATCGTGCACATATCTTCAATAACATAATGAAGGGAGAGATGTTTGGAGATACCATTATAAATTTACGACTTGTTATTCAAGTGCTATATTCGTGTAAGAACACGAATTCAATTAAATTCAGCTTTTATCCAGCCGCTTATTTAAAGTATGAAAGGCATTTTTACCACCCAGAATCCAGAAAAATGCTGGTTATTTGGCGTTCAAACAAAACTATTAAACTGGGCTGAGAAAATCCCAGCGTATTCAGTATCCCATAGGCTATAGAGTGTAGTGTGTAAAACTCTAAATTTCCAAGATAGAATCAATCAGCGAACACTTGGGTGTGCGGACAGAGTATCGAAAGAAAAAGTATCAAAGACAAAGTATCGAAAGACAAAGTATCGGAATACAAAGTATCGAATGACAAAGTATTGAAGGATATAGTAAAGAAAGACATGATATAGAAAATGAAAGTACAGGGTAGTGCAAAAAAAAGGAAACCCATTTTCAAATTAGTTTATTTCACAAACTATTAAAGTTAGGATTTTTCTAAAAACATAGTTTTATTCGTATAATTTTCTGCGTCTTTCATGAAAATTTCGTAAACTTACGTCTAAAATTAAACATCCTGCAGCGAATTGAAAAAATATAAATAAAAAGGGCTTGCGCGAGGATAAATAAAAAATAAATTCTATTTTTCATTTAATTAACGTTTTGTTTATAGACTCTTTCATTCATGGAAATACTTCTTCATTACCAATCACGATGTCTTCTCCAAAACGAGCATTTCTTTGCAAAAACCATCTTGAAAAATTTAGACTGCGGTAAATCAATTCTAAGAGTTTGATCCTCACATGCTTCTTGAAAGGATGATACTTCACATCGTTTTTTACAATACGGTGAAATGTGTCTTTAGTGATGTCTAATTCATTCCTTCTGATTGATATGTTTGAATTCTCAATCAATAGTTCACGAATAAGATTAATGTTTTCATGTTTTCGTTCTGTTCCCATGCGACCTAATCGTTTTTTGTTCAAAATAAAGTGGTTTCTTCAGTTTTGAACTTACTAATATAAGTTAATATTGTTTTATAATTGGTGAAAATCTTTCCTGAAAGCTATGTTCAAAATGAGATTAAATCTGTTTAAAGCTTTCAGTGTTTCAGTTACTTGTCACAACAAAAACTGTTCTTTTGAAAGCTGCATTTTGAGGGTTTCGAATTGGAGATACAAATTAACGGCGAACCGATTTTATTAAAGATATCAATTTTATATCAAACATCATTATCCTAAAATGATAATTATGGTTTTGATTGTCTTTTACTTGTTATACAAAAAGTATTATAATTTAATGTTTTTACATCCATATGAAATGAATTATACCTTTTGTAATATTTTTCGTATATTTCGACCTCGCGCAAGCCATTTTTAATTACTTTTTTTTTAATTCGCTGCAGGATTTTTAATTTTTGTCCTAACTTTAACAGATTTTCAAAGTAGATGCAGAAAAAGTAAAGGAATAAAACTATGTTTTTAGAATTTTCTTAGCTTTAACAATTTGTAAAATAAACTAGTTTGAAAATGGGTTTCCTTTTTTTGCGCCATCCTGTATAGGAAGTCAAAAATAGAAGGACATATAGCATAGAAAAGAAAAATATAGCAACAACTAAACCTAGCTTTAGCGGCCGGGCTTGCCACGATATTGGCCGCCGGATGAGTCGAAAAAAAAAAAAAAAAATCGCGTCTATCACAGGCTCCCTAGCCTGGTTCAATAAGGACAAAATGAGCTCACCTACAATTGAGTCCGAAACAATTGGGCACAGGACAATTGGGCCCCAAGACAATATTTTTTGGGCCCAAGAGAATTGAGCACATAAAAAAACTGTAACAACATTCTTCACTTTTTTGTATAATCTTATTTTCAGTATTTGTACGTTTAAATTTATTCTAAACTTAATCTTGCTCTCTAATCATTGTTGAAGAAACCCCACACAGTGGCACACACATGGTTTGAAAAGAGGATTTTGTCTATTTCTTCTGAATGGCCTTCATATCGACGAAATAAACCTTAATGAAGTATTAAGTAAAGGTTGAATATTATGTGTGCAGTGTTCTTTTATAGAAAGACAAAATCTTAATTCTCCGGGTTGTAACAGAGTCCACTTTTATCAGGGTATCAACTTAATTTGCTACTGTAATAATAAAGTAAAGCTTCTCTATAGTGTCCGCTGCAACCATTTTATTAATGTGATCAATAGTGGCCCTAGGACCAAATTTCTTGGGGATCAATTGAACTAGGTTCAATTGTATTGGGGCCCAATTACCACGGGCCCAAATGTCTTCGGCTCAATTTTCGGCGAGTCCAATTGTCAGGACCCATGCAATTGACTTGCTCCCAACTGTCGGTCAATGAACAAAATTCATTCTTCAAGTTATGTATAACTAATGTATTGTATGTTATTTTTAGAGAAAGATTTCTCCATTCGATCAATTTTTCATTCGATCAATTTTCTATTCAATCAATCTTCCATTATTATAAATTCGATCGAGTTTACGATACTTTCTTTCGATACTTTGTCTTTCGATACTTTATCCTTCGATACTTTATCCTTCGATACTTTGTCCTTCGATACTTTGTCCTTCGATACTTTGTCTTTCGATACTTTATCCTTCGATACTTTGTCCTTCGATACTCTGTCTTTCGATAGTCTGTCCTTGTACCGTATACAAGATACTTCATATTTATGACTTGAAAGCAGACTTTATAAGAAGTGTTTCAATATATTGAAATTATCGTCAATTTAAAGATGTTAATTTAGAGATATTATCTTTGATTCTACCTCCCAATTTTTTCAAATATATTTACAATTGATAAAAAAAATAAAAAAAAAATATTTGGAGAAAAATACATGGGATTCTTAGTAACAGCCTATTTCGAGATATCCATGGAAATCTAGAATGTCTACCTAACTGAAATTCGTGTAATGTTTTTTTTTAATTGAGTACAGGCATCTCCCACTTTAGTTACCAAATCACGACTCAGTTCAGTTACCAAACGGTAACAAAAGTGAATAAAAGTAACAAGAAATTTATAATTCTATTTTCTATGAGTTATAGAAAGAAAATTTATTATTAGAGTAAAACATATATAAGCATATTAATAGTATACAGTCTTTCATTGTTTGTGACTGTGACGAAAAAGTTTAAAGTCGTGCATTTATTAAATGTTTTAAAATCCATCCAAAGCTTAACTCTCACTCAGTATAGGCAAAGATATTATACTACAACAAGATACACTACTCTCAAGAATTTCTGTTTCAAAAAGCGCCCTCTGCATTCGAAAGCGGTTACTAAAGCAACAACAACATTTGGTTTTTTCAGGCGAAAAGTTTTCAGGTTTCAGGCGAAGTTATACGGGTAACGGTTATGCTGGTTCAACAGAAAAATTATCCTGAAATCTATTCATTTTCTTTAAATATTGAAAGATAATTAATTTATATACGCAAATAAATATATACGAAGTTTTCATTGAGTCGACTAAAATAGCTCTGAGCTCTACCTACTATCATGGTGACTAGTTTTTGACCTTTTGGTAATTTTGTGGATGATTTTTTTCAGAATCTTACACAGGTAAATTTATGATAACATAAGAATTAATTCATCCACAAAATTACCAAAACCTATTTATTTGGGTATATAAATTAAATATCTTTCAATATTTATAGAAAATGAATAGATTTCAGAATAATTTTTCTGTTGAACCAGCATAACCGTTACCCGTATAACTTCGCTTGAAACCTGAAAACTTTTCGCCTGAAAAAACAAATGTTGTTGTTGCTTTATAGTAACCGCTTTCAAATGCAGAGGGCGCTTTTTGAAACAGAAATTCTAGAGAGTATGTTGTAGTATAATATCTTTGGTATAGGTGGGTAATTAATAGATACTTAGAATTCTATGATTATTATGCTACATTTAACAAACAGCAATTTCATGCTGTATGAAATATTTTTGGTTGTACGGTTCTAAGTTCCCAGTTATTGGTTGATTCTACAATTTCAGATATATATAAATATAATCACTATTTAGCTTCTATTCTAATTGGTATCATAGATACCAATTAAAATAAATGATTACTATATAAAGATTTTCACGTGTTCGAAAATATGGAACAGTGCAATAACACGGAACTAACCCTAAAATGGGACTTGTTGAATATCTGAACCAATTGCTTCTAATAACCTCACCTGGATTATAATTTTTTTTATTAGTTACCGAGAAATAATCACAAAAAATTGTCTCCCGTCTTCTATTGTAATTGTAACAGTCTTCTAACGGTTCTTATTTCGAAACATGACTCGAAATAAGTACCTCTTTTGTTAAAGTGAGTTGTACTTAAAGCGAGGCTTGCCTGTATTTGCTGCATATATTTTGCATATGCATTTTATGAAACGCATATGCATTTCAATGAAATGCCTATTTCAAGCGAATATGCACTAAATTTTTATGTGCATTCACTGCATAATATGCAGTGCATATTGTCACAAACCTAGTCATAACTTCCTTATTAATAGTCATAGAACAAAAGTTTTGTATGGGTTTTGTTAAGAATAACTGAATAAGCTAAAGGCAATATTCCCAGATATAAAATATATTATTTTCCCTTTTCATTTGACCCCGACCTTTGCTCTCAAAGACCTCACCTGACAAAAAATTTATTGAAAAAGTAATGTAGATTGACTACTTGAAAAAGTACAAGAAAAGTGATAATTTTGAAAAGTTAAATTGAAGTAGAGTTTTACGAATTACAAATTTACTAATTTTAATAATTACCTCAATTAAATTTACTACTATTTACTTTCCTACTAATAGTTACTGTTATTTATTGTAGCTAACATAATAGTTACATAGTAATAGGTATTGTTATTAATTATTAATATTTACTTTTATTTACTTAGTTACTTTGATGAAATATGGTGGGTCAATTTGAAAAAATATAATGTATCCACGGATTGAATTAAGTCATTTCAACCTCCTTCTCATCCATCCGTAACAGACTGATGGTAGGTAGCTACCTACACTGGAAAAAAGTTTTAGTTGTGAAAGGAGAATGAACATTTTTGTAAGAGGTATTAATTTATTAAAAATATATCCTACCACTTACTAAAATGTTACTTAACTTTTTAGTCTACAACATTAAGCTTATTTTTATGCAAACACCTACTAAAACCCAACCAATTCATCAATGAAACACTACTTCAATTCAGACACAAAAAATTATAAATCTTTTGGAAAAATTTATTTATGAAAATTTGTTTATATTATTAAAATATCAAAAATTAAATTACAAAAATATTAAAAAAGTAAATTACAAAAATATTAAAAAAGTATATTTAAAATATTTTTAAACAGTAAATTTAAAATATTAAAAAAGTAAATTTAAAATATTTTTAAACAGTAAATTTAAAATTAAAAAAGTAAATTTAAAATATTTTTAAACAGTAAATTTAAAATATTAAAAAAGTAAATTTAAAATATTTAAACAGTAAATTTAACATTCGGTTAAGGTGGAAGTGGGAGCATTATTTTCTTAAGTTTATAATTTTGGAACGGGAAGTGGCGGACCGAGAAAAGACGGAACGAGTGGTGGCCGAACGTCTGGTGGCCGAACGTGTGGTGGCCGAACGTGTGGTGGCCGAACGTGTGGTGGCCGAACGTGTGGTGGCCGAACGTCTGGTGGCCGAACGTGTGGTGGCCGAACGTGTGGTGGCCGAACGAGTGGTGGCCGAACGAGTGGTGGCCGAACGAGTGGTGGCCGAACGAGTGGTGGCCGAACGAATAGGGGCCGAATGAATAGGGGCCGAACGAATAGGGGCCGAACGAATAGGGGCCGAACGAGTAGGGGCCGAACGAGTAGGGACCGAACGAGTAGGGACCGAACGAGTAGTGGCGGGAGGACAAGCGGCAGGAGGACAAGGGGCATGAGGACAAGGGGCATGAGGACAAGGGGCATGAGGACAAGCGGCGGGAGGACAAGCGGCGGGAGGACAAGCGGCGGGAGGACAAGCAGCGGGAGGACAAGCGGCAGGAGGACAAGCGGCAGGAGGACAAGCGGCAGGAGGACAAGCGGCAGGAGGACAAGCGGCAGGAGGACAAGCGGCGGGAGGACAAGCAGTGGGAGGAAAAGCGGCGAGAGGAAGAGCAGCAGGAGAACAAGTGGTGGAAGAAGAAGAATTAAAAGAATTATTTCCAGTGTCTTCCCCTTCATTAGATAATAGCTTAATAATCTGAAAGGCTTTGTTGGACCCATTAGTAGTTTCATGGTTATGGAGCTCCTTGAGCTTATTAACACCCCCAGCCTTTTGGATCATCGTTGCGACCTTCTCGACCTCTTCGAGCTTCTCTGCACTCTCGAGAATATTGAGAAGACCATCAAGCACTACCATGATCATCCCCGGATCAGAAGTTTGCAGAAGTTTTATCAATGAAGGAATAACATTCTTCATGCAGTAACATGTATCCCAAGAATGTAGCAGGAACTCTCTTAAATCGGGACAGTCTCTAGCAAAGTTTCCTAAAAGAAAAGTCAATATTATTATTTAGCAACAACAAAAGTGTGAGTTTCAAAGAAAATGATTTTAATAACAAAATCTTAACTATAGCAAAATTTTATTTTACCCTGCCTTCTAATTCTATAGCAGTAAGCAAAGTACAATTATAAATGAGCTAATTATTTCAAACTAGACAATTTCTGAATAAACTGACGTGAAAACGATAATGAATAACTATACATTTGAGATATTAAACAATTATTTTTATTTAGTGAATGGTATGTAAATAATCAGATTTTAAATATCTATATTTTCAGCAATTATATAAAAGCGTGATTCTTATCAAAGCTAATTATTTAAAAGAATATTTACAGAAATAAATATGGGATATATTTGAAAAACAACAGTAGACAAATGGGTTAAATCCAATAGGACTATTTTGGACTAAAGCGTAGTACAGACGAGGAGTTTTCTAATTTTCTAACGCATGTTCACAAGATCGCGTTAATTTGTATTGTAACGCACAGCAAATACGCATTTCCACAAAAATCCCAAAACGCGCTTTTGCACTGCTCTGGAAAATATATGTGTGATTAAGAGTGTATACATATATTAAACTTCAAGTAACTCGAACGCGCGTTTTTTTATTGAGCGTTAGACAGTAGGCATTATAAGGTACGAGAGTTTTGAGTTAGAGGTTCAATGTGTACACACTTAAACGCACGTTTCTTCTCAAGCGCCTAGCAAACTAGCGTTCCTGAATTTTTGTTGATACGCAAATTTGATGGGCTTTTTGAGTGTTTCAAGTAACTCGAAACGAGCGTTTTCTAACGTGCGTTTAACAAGAATATAAAATTTGATAGAACACGCAAATGTTTCGCGATCGCTTGAGTTTGTCGTCCACTTAAATGATACTAAAAACGTGAAGCGCTATCTAAAGAGGGCGCAAATCGGTAAATTGCGCAGAATGTACACATTCCTCATTTCATAAATTTTTATGCAAGTATGGAGGTATTTAATATCAAATTGTGTAAGTTTTTCAAAAATTGTGCGTTTGAATTTAGAAAAAAAGACTCATCAATCTAGATGCATCTAACACCATCCAAAACTATTTAACCCTTTCGCGCCAATTTTTTTTCTTCTATAATTTTTATTAGAGTTTTGGTTATTTATGAAATGTTTTAAGACTTCTTAATTGATCTGCGAAGTTATTTTTCTTGATTTAATATCGGTAACATCACAAGAGTAACAACAAAACGGTTGTAAGCCGTTTCAAGATATTTTTGGTTTAAGTTCATTTGCATCTGAATGAAATTAGGTGGGATGTATTATCCCAATCGGCGCGAATGGGAAAAAGTTCCAATCATGAGAGGGAAAGATTCCAGACTCACCGAGGGACAAGACAGCTTGTTCGGACACATCGTTGCTCCCTGATCTCATCATATCAATCATGACGGGTACAGCTCCATAGGTCACAACAGCTTTGGTTAGATCTGAACTACCAGATACTACGTTAGTTATTGCACAGGTTGCCTCCACTTGCAATTCTTTGCTGAATAAAAAAAGAATAAAATTATTTAAACTTAATGAAATATAGTACTTAAAGTAAATATTTTGTTAACAAAAGTTTCAGAGTCTGAGAGTTTGAGCCAAACTATCAGAAATGAGTTCTAAACTCATTAAATGACTACATTTACCGTTGCTGGCGTATGCGTGTTACCAAAAATGTCTATATTTTTAATATAAAAATTTAATGCACAATGAAAAAAAGTCCAATTGTTTTTTTATGGAAAACTATTGTCTTAAAAAAATAGAGTATAATTAGGTTAGTGTGACACAATCATACTATTGCAAGTGGTGAGACAGTGGACAAAATTTTATCGTGTCTTGCAGGACGGTTAATTCCATATTTTGAGGTCACGTGGCTGTGCAATCTGGCGGCAGTGTCATGGAGTAATGATATAATTGAAACAAGATAGGGTTTACACAGTGGTTCTCACCGTCCTGCAATCTCTGCAATACTACCTCTCTCTAGTGTATATCATTAACTCTGTGTAGTATTAATAGAAATACTAGATTAAATAAGAATAGCAGCTCTTCATGGTAAAAAAAAAACATAATTACAACAGCTCGGGGCCTAACAGACGCCATCCTCTTATGTTCCATTCTACAATGTTTCAATTTTATATTTAAGAATTTCATTTTGCATTTTGTAGAATTATAATTTTATTTTATTTTACAAATAATAGAATTTTTCATTAAAACCCTCATTTTATTCTTTATAAATATCCTCTCTCTCTTCACCAAAATTTCAACTAGAACATTATTATTGACTGCAGAGGTCATTAACCTTACCTGTCAGAGCGCTTAAGGTACTCTACCAGAGTTTGCAAGACAACACTCTTGATTTTGTCCTCAATATGCGAGTTCCTCGTCCTGATGGACTTGCAGACTGCTATCTGGTTTTCAACTTTCTCGCTTCTTATTTTCTGAAGAATTTCTTCAGTTGTCATAAGGGGAGTCTCCTGTGAAGAGAGATGGAGTGTTAGGCATCAATTGTTAACAATACAAAATTAAAATGATTTCAAATAATTTAGAGCTAAACCGTTTGAATTTAAGTGAGACTATAAAACTGCCCACAATGCACACACGACAAGTTCGGTTGCTCACAATCACTATGATAGGAGGTGTAAATTTGAAGCTTACCTCATCAATGCTCTTCGGTGGTATTTCATCTTCGCCTTCTGAAGATGGAACACTAATTGCATCTTGCCTCCTTAGAGGGTTTCTACTTTCGTCTATAGCATCTTGCCTCCTTAGAGGGTTTCTACTTTCCTCTATTGCCTTTTGCTTCCTTAGAGGGTTTCTACTTTCGTCTATTGCATCTTGCCTCCTTAGAGGGTTTCTACTTTCGTCTATTGCATCTTGCCTCCTTAGAGGGTTTCTACTTTCGTCTATTGCATCTTGCCTCCTTAGAGGGTTTCTACTTTCGTCTATTGCATCTTGCCTCCTTAGCGGGTTTCTACTTTCGTCTATTGCATCTTGCCTTCTTAGAGGATTTCTACTTTCGTCTATTGCATCTTGCCTCCTTAGAGGGTTTCTACTTTCGTCTATTGCATCTTGCCTCCTTAGAGGGTTTCTACTTTCGTCTATTGCATTTTGCCTCCTTAGAGGGTTTCTACTTTCGTCTATTGCATTTTGCCTCCTTAGAGGGTTTCTACTTTCGTCTATTGCATCTTGCCTCCTTAGCGGGTTTCTACTTCTGTCTATTGCATTTTGCCTCCTTAGCAGGTTTCTCCTTCCTTCCTTTGCATATGGCCTTCTTAGCGGCATTTTCAGAACTAAGTATTTTAAATAATCAAAATATTAAAAACTTAAGAAAATAAAACTGATCAAAATTAAAGAAAATTAAATCAATTAAAATCATTGATAGGAACTTAAACAATTAAAATGTTATGTAATAATACAACTATGCAACAATATTTTAAGACCTAGAGTCAAATCATCTTTCATCCAAAAACTATTTTCCACCGATATGGCGTTAACTTCTGCTTAGTGCCGCGACTCACCAGACAGTGCTCCAGAGCTCACCAGACAGGGCTCCAGAGCTCACCAGACAGGGCTCCAGAGCTCACCGGACACGGCCACAGAGCTCACCGGACACGGCCACAGAGCTCACCGGACACGACCACAGAGCTCACCGGACACTGCCACAGAGCTCACCGGACACGGCCACCGAGCTCACCGGACACGGCCAGAGAGCTCACCGGACACGGCCAGAGAGCTCTTTGGACACTGCCAGAGAGCTCACCGGACATGGCCACAGAGCTCACCGGACATGGCCCAGCTCACCAAGAATGGACATTCATGGACAAGACACAACCTACACAGTCAGTTCGCTTACACATGAAAATAGTAAAGCAGAAGGAAGGACAAAGAAAAAGAGGATAGAGTAAATTTGTGTTTCAGGTCCGCTTCTGATTTTCGAAATTTTGAATAGGTAAAAGGATCTCTTTCAAAACGTTTTTCACGAATACCATTTGTTGTGGAAACTCTTAGTTTGGGGGTCTGTAAAGGTGCATGTGCTGTTTCTTCGGTAATCGTTAGTCAATGGACGAAAAAACTCTCTTATGGTCTATCTTTCTCTGCCTCTTATTGTACTATTGGCTCTAGGACAACTACCATGCGGACAACTGCCATGCGGACAACTGTCATGCGGACAACTGCCATAGCGGACAACTGCCATGCAATATATTATAAATTAGTTTGGGTGAATTGTAATGCACTTAACATTCCTTGGAATTAATTTGATGTGAAGTATTTTATTATTTTAACCTAAAATTTTAGTATAAAAATGTTAATTGTATAGTAAGAAATTGTGAATGAAGAAGCATTGAAATTAATACTGAAGTAGTACTAGATTTTTTTCTCTGTTACAATCATTTTCTTTCACATTTTACGCCTTAAATAATCAAATGGTTGACAAAAAGATTGAAATCTATAGATACAAAAATTTTCTTTTCAAACATTTCAGAATACAAAGAATAGTACAAAGATAAGCTTTACAGGTTAAAATTTGCAGTGAGTGTGGTTTTGCATCTTACTATTTTAGAGTTACTTTCACACAACACTGGGCAATAAGTGGGTATATATGAGTTAACTAAAATGTTAATTTGTTATTAGTATAATAACAAATGTAATAAAACATATTTCAGTAATAATTATTCTCATATTTTGACACTTTTCAAATATTTATAAGACATGTTTGTGATCGGTAGGAGCTAGAAACAAAGAAACTATAGAAAAGCAAATTCAAATTTCAAAGTTACTGTGTGAAGTGTTTTTTGTTAGGATTTTTTTAAACATAGAAATAAGATAAATACTACTTCAGTTTCTAATCCTGAATCTAGCAGAAAAATGTGTTTTTACAATTAGAAATTTTTTAATTAAACTATTCTTTGTATTATGTTTGAAAAGAAAGTTTTGCATCCATAGATTTTCCACTTCTTGTCAACCATTTGATTGTTTAAGGAGCTAAATGGGTTACGTATGATTTAAAAATTTTTTTTTAACATAATTCAACTTCAAATTCTGAATCTACCGTCAATATTAATTTGTATACTTCTTTATGTACAATTTCGGACTATACAATTAATATTATTATACTTAATTTTTAGGTTAAAATAATAATATTCTTCACATCAAATTGATTCCATGAAATGTTAAGTTTACAAGTGAATTACAATTCACCCAAACAAAAATTATAATATATTGCATGGCAGTTGTCCGCATGGCAGTTGTCCGCACGCCGTACTATTAACAGGTAGAAACATTTTTGAACTGATGGACATAGTTTAAGAACAGGTAGGAAAAGAGTGAGGGTGATTATTTTTGTCATTGCGCAAAGGCTATTCTTAGAGCTAACTCTGTGATTTTACTTACAAAAAGGCAGTGAATAAAAGGAAAAAAAAAAATCAATGGTAGATAATATAATAGAGGGTGCTTACACTTCTTCCTTGGACGAAACTATTTGGAAATAGAACAACTTCAGTGACATTTTGATCTCATTGAAGTTTTCATTAGGAATATTCGATCTTTGCTTACGTTTTAAAAGAGATCCTTTTACCTATATAAAGTGTCAAAATTTCGAAAATAGAAGTGGAACGAAGAGGCAATTCCTAATGTAGAAAAGTTCACTCCATCTGTTCATACCAATAAAGCAATGATTTGTACGCTTCGATGTCAAGTCAATTTAATCAAAGATTTATTAACTAAGGGATATAAATTTATTCTAACCAACAGGTTCCAGACTGGCCCTCTCGAGAAGGGCTATGGCCAGTATAGACAAATGTCCGCAGAACGCTCCTTGGTCTCTGCGAAAGACGTCTCAGACTCAGAAAATGTCTTAAAGGTCGCTTGTCAAGGCAGAGTTTGAAATCAGTGTGTCTTTTAAAGTCAATATTGACTACTTCGATGCGCAGCAAACTTTGTTAAGAAACGTAGATTCATCAATCAAAGATAATGGCTGCTTTAAACTGTATGAAAGCTCTCACGATATATCTAACCAAGTCGCTGGGTATATAGCACATAAAGCTCGTAAAGGATTTGGTTATTACTGCGGAAGTAATTTCTTGGGGATAAGCGATGAGCCTTCTTCAATCACAAGCTACACATCAATTCTGCCACGCTGCGGTTTGAAAACTGCACCAGAGGATCTGAACGATACCATTGCAAAGTCCTTCGCAATCCTAGAGGCTAGCTCAAATGTCATCAGAATCAGTGGAATTCCGTCAATCGAAGCAGGATTAGCGTTAATAGAGAAGCTTGTAGATGTACCGAGATTGGACTGCGAGCAGCATGAAGAATTACGGTTCCCGGAAAGAAGCCCACAGGAAAGAAGCCCACAAGAAAAATGCCCACACGAAAAAAGCCCACAGGAAAAATGCCCACAGGGAAAAATGCCCACAGGAAAAAAGCCCACAACTTTTTAATTTTTAAAATACAGGAAAACAAAGGTGTTTTTAATAAGGGCATAAGTTAACGCAAATATTTTAAAATACAGTTGTTTTGATATATTTTAGAATAGGGTTTAACGTCAGCTTTCAGCCATTTCGACTAAATCACCGACGTCAAAAATAAATTAAAAAAAAAAAAAAATGGAAGAAGCAGTCAGAATGGAAAATAGCTCCATGAACAAAGTCACCACCGTCGGTGACAAAGCTAGTGGATGCAAAATGAACTACTCCATGAATGCAGTCATTCAACAATGAATGTGACGAAAAGGGACACAAGTACCAGTGGCTGCACTCACGGATGGAAGAGGAAATGAAGAGCATAGACCTAGTGATATCCTCTAAAACTGGAAGTAGCGTTAAAAAATTATAAATATGGAGAATATGATAAAAGATAAAAAGATAATACATAATCCAAATTACAACGGTTGGGAACCCAAGGGACGCTACTCCCTTCTCTTCCATTCACCTCAAAAAGCTTCAGGATAGAGCCTCGGGGGCAAAATATAATTGAAATGGTAAATTGAAATTCATGGATGATTTTCAAATTTATTCACTATAAAATTTAATTTCAACGAGTATACAATTTATCTTAGCGGTGAAGACTTTCAAAATGAGACAAAAGGTGCAAGACATAGAAAACTATTTGAATATTCGTGCCTTTGTAAACTTAAGCCCTTATTTAAAACACCTTTATGTTTTTATGTTTTTTATTTAAATTATGTAGTTGTGGGCATTTTTCCTGTGGGCTTTTATACCTGTGGGCATCTTTCCTGTGGGCATCTTTCCTTTGGGCATCTTTCCGGTCACCAAGAATTACTTTCCAAACGTGTTTTGAGGGAGGTGTGTAAGGGCTTTTTCAGTGATCAGAGAAAATGTTCCTCAGAAAGTGTTGCAGAGGATCATGTTCGCACATTTAAAATATTGAAACGTAACAAAGATAATTCTTGTTTCATTATCATGCAAGAACTGTAAAGTGTATAATAATTTTATATATTGCGTAATTGATTAATTTTTAATGTTGTATAATGTATAATTGTATATACCTTTATTTGAGCACTATGATAAAATCATCATTTTAAAGATATCTTTCCATGATCCAAAATAATTTACTTATTCACTACAAATAAAATATCGGTTAAGTGTCAAAAAACACCAAACCTCATAAAATACATGGTAATATAATATTGGCCTTGTTTTGAGGGCTGTAAAAGGCAACAAATCAGTCCGTATCTAGAGTTGTCCATTATACCCCCTGCCAGGTCATTAAACAATCATGAAGTGTGCAGTACGACAAACTAGCGGATACAGCAAACTACATTAACAGTTTCATGTCACTAAGATTTCACGTCAAAAAATCTAAAAGGCGGAAAAAGCCTAGTGTTATCTAAAAGTTTGTTATTAATAACGGAAACTGAAGTGCGCTATATATCGAAAACGAAGTATTTCTACAACAAATGGTATTCATGAAGAACGTCTTGACCCCAATGTGTGACTATCAGAATGCACGGGAAGGTTTGACTATGTGTTTAAAAATCACATGTCTTATTTATAAACCTCATTGTACTGTATTCTGTTAGTTGTTAGTACATATAGGTACTAAACTAATGTGCACCAAATTTCAAGTAAAAAATATTGAACATATAAGTAGAAATAAATACATAGGTATAGAAGACATTAGGAATTGAGAGAGCAGAGCTCTAGCTGGATGGAGTACCCAATCACAGCTCGCGCATATGTGTGTACTCCATGAAAACGTGGACTGATGTGTGCTTAGACTTAAGTATGATATAACTACTCTATAAGGTACGTTCGCAAAAGAGACGAAATTGTGTTTCTTCTGCGCAGCCCCATCTCGTGACGTCATAGAGGATGGTATTACATTAAATTGTTGTCACTCGTATAGCAAATTCATTTTGAAAGTATCAATTATTATCATAGTTTCTTTTTATTTATTTAGGTAATATTAAGCAATCAGAAAAATGGTAAATAAGATTTAATAAACATAAATATTAATAAATAAACATTAATTAATTGATTTAATTTTCCTTTGGTTCAAAATTAGTGTGTTCTAAAATGAATAGTCTCAGGTTTTTTTAAAGTTATTAGATATGATTTGAAACAATTATAAACATATGGAAATTAATGAAACGAAGAAATAACAGCTCTCAGATGTATTTCAACTTGACGAAATCAGTGTGCGTGACAAACTAACAAACAAAGAACGCAATACCATAATAGAAAATTTCCTTGAAAAAACCTTATCAGGGGTGACTCAAGAAAATATAAGACATGAATTAAAGTTGATTCTAATAGAATTAATAACACCATGAATTAATATATTTTACAGGTCATAATTTTTTATAGGTAGATCACATAAATATAACTTTAGTGGTCCTTTTCCTTGAAATAGCATGGTTAATGGTCATGATATAATAACTTTTAACAGGTATGCTAGCGCGCAGGTTCTCCCCAAACCCCCACAACCGTGCGGGAGTATTTTGTGACGTCATAGAAGTGAGGCTTTACCATGCTATTTTGTTTATATTTAATGATAGATAAATACAGCTTACTACATACCATTTTCATGACATTCACATAAAGAATTTTACGAGAATTACGAATATGTCATATTATTTTGTCTAAAATACTTATTTACCTACTTACAATTATTTTTATTTCGTATATTTACATGTATTTGGTATGGCAATATAGGGTCAAGCAGGTAAATTGCGGCACACTTAATAACTAACACACTTACTAACGAGTTTTAAACACTCGTTTAAAACTTAAATTGATAAGTTATAGTATGCACTGTACTTCTTTTGATAGTTATGCAACATTTATTGTATTTCGATTCAGAATGTTTTAGAGACTCTCTGTAGAGGGCCGCAATTTACCTTCGTGACCCTAGTATATGGTATGATAACCATGCTATTTCAAGAGAAATGACCACTAAAGTTATATATATGTGTTCTACCTATAAAATTTTTTATGACATGTAAAATATATTAATTCACGGTGTTAT
>CANNZV010002225.1:0-108234 GCA_947561585.1 Caprella mutica
CCGTGATCCATATATTACAAACATACATAAAGATACAAACTGGTATAGCTAATGTGTATATGTATTAGCTAACTGTAATTGACATCTACCAATAAATTCAAACTAATAAGGAGATCTAAAGCAGATATCTTGATAGTAAACTCAATAGACTTTCTTTCATATCAGTCTGTATTTGGTGCACAAAATCCTACTGACTTTTTCAAAAAGCTGAAAAAATCCATCAAGAATCTGAATTTCCAATAATTTTGCTAATCCACCAACATTTTATCCATTTATCCACCAAAAATTAGTAGTAGCATAGGAATGAATAGCTAAAACTCCAACCTTGCCAGGCCTAGAATATTAATTTTAAAGAGGAAATAAATTCCACCAACATGTCGGGGGAATTTGTCATGAAATACACTGTTTTTCATAATTATTCATTTTTTCAATAATTAGTCAGAGAGCATAGAATTATAGTGGCACTTAAATGAACACAAAACTGATATACCAGATTTGCTTTATGAACTGTGTTCATAAAAGTATAAGGATGACCCTGTGCTCCTAAATGACCCTGTGAATACCAAATGACACGCTGAGAATTTGTTTCGATGAGTGCAATCGTTAGTGATATTGATGGTAATTCGTCATTATTTTATTCTCATACTTTAGTACAGAGCTTTTTTCATAAACTGGCGACTTTCCTGCCACACTTTAAAACATGGCCAGTCTGAAAAGTAGGTCTTCAGAGACCCAGGATTTTTTTTACAGAAATTGTGATTTGGGCGCAGCAAATAACATGGGAACATAGGAATTAAATAGGACTTGGGCGCAGGATTAATCCACAAATCCCCAGTCTGTCCAAGTAAAATAGTATGTCTCATAAACTCACCATTTGTCTCTCCAGCTCTCTCCAAAATGATCAAATTATCATTAATTCTCTCCAAAATAACATTGTAGCATAGGAGAAAAATAGATAAAACTCGCCATTTGCAATTGAAGGGCTCAAAATTACTGTCACAAACTCGCCATTAAAATGGCGAGTTTGGACATGCATTATTACTTGGCAGTCTGTATTTCTTGGTAAATTCCACCGACATGTCGGTGGAATTTTTTCCCTTTGAATATAATATTCTTGCAAAGTTGGTGGATTTTTAGCTATTTATTCCTATGTTACCATTAATTTTCGGTGGAAAAATGGGTAAAATGTTGGTGGATCAGCTAAATTAGTTATTACTAGAAATTTATGGTGGATTTTTTCAGCTTTTTCAAAAATTCAGTGGCATTTTGTGCACCAAATACAGGCTGGACAAATCCTGCTGTATTTTTCAGACTGGAAACATCAAACATGGCAGGTCGCCACATTTAAGATACTTTAAAGAAGAAATTTGACTTCCTAGTGAAGATTTTATCAACTTATTTCACCCTTCAAAAGTCACCAATATACTGGCGACATTGTCCCCAATCCAGATTGTATTTGGTGGTAAATTCCAATGAATATCTCGGGAGAATTCAATTTCTCTAATAAAAAATTCCTGCAATGTCTGAGGATATTTTGCTATTAATTCCTATATTACCATTAATTTTTGGAGGAGAAACTGGAAAAATGTTGGAGGACTAGACAAATTGATGAAAAATGTCGGCAGCTATTTCTCAGATTTTTGAAAAAGTCAGAGGAGTTCAGTGCACCAAATACAAACTGGCTTTGTCCTTACTTTGAAACATGGCCATTAAAATTGTGACTTTGGACATGCCAGTCTGTATTTCGTGGTAAATTCCACCGACATGTCGGTGGAATATTTTCCCTTTGAATACCTATAATATTCTGGCAAAGTCGGTGGATTTTTAACTATTTATTATATGTTACCATTAATTTTCGGTGGAAAAATGGGTAAAATGTTGGTGGATCAGCCAAATTACTGGAAATTTATGGTGGATTTTTTCAGCTTTTTCAAAAAGTCAGTGGAATTTTGTGCACCAAATGCAGACTGGTGGACATGCTGTTGCTTTATTACCCGAGTCTCTGTTTCAGTGGCTGGACTGGAAAATTCAAAATTGTAAGCAAATATATGAGTCAAAATTTCACTATAATTCCGAACCAAGCCAATTTGGCTTATTTTTTGAAGATTTCAAGCCAAAATTAACATGGGAACATAGGAAATTAGGAATTAATTCAAAAGTTTAAGCCAATTAGACATAGGCTATCTGAGTTTTGACCATTTGAAATCTAACTAAGCCCATTTAATTAATTGGCTTAGAATTTTTGTGTAATTTTGACTCAAAAATTGGCTTATCATTTTAAAGCCTCTAAAACATGGCCTAGTACCTACCTAATATTTAATAACCTTAATAGGTATGTAGGTAGCTACAATACATACATATATATAATTGAATAAATTATTAAATCTGCCTTCAATATGCTCCTATTAGGTATCATACCTAATTGAATAAACTTACTTCAATGGTGAATTTTGGTTCGATACAAGTCCTCTTCTCAACAGATTAACAAGAAATAGGCTTAAAACTCAACTATTTCTGGCGCCACTTTCCTAGATTAATACCTATTGCTACTCTGCGGAAATTTTAGGAGGCAAGGGTGTGAATCTGCTGGCTGAAAATTGTACACTATTTTAATCTTTGTTCTGTATAGTTAGAACTGCGTTCTAAGTAAGAATTGAATAATATTTATTGCATGTTCTTCCTCTATTATTCATCATACATTCATTCTGGTATATTGATTGGGTGTGATACTTAGTATCATATTGTTCTACGGAATGAACAGCTGTAGTATAACAAACAACTAAGATATTATACTACAATAAGATACACTACTCTCGCCAATTTCTATTTTCTCAGCCACCCTGGTTTCAAAAGCGGGAATTAGAATTGAAATCTAGTAAAGATAATCGAGGTATGTTATGTGTGTGACTTGACAACAGCAACACCTTTATGGTCCCCTCTAAGCAAATATTTGTATTGCCTTATTCAACGAGGCTAATGTTTCTTATCATTTTACTGCAAACCTCATCGAATTTGGTAGCATATTTAAAAAAAAATTACTGCTTAAATCAACGAGGCTAATGTTTCTAATCATTTTACTGCAAACCCCTTAAATTTGATAGCATATTTTTAATTTTATATGCTTTTAAAGATTTTTAGAATCAGAACTCCACAAAACCTACTTTACTTCCGACTTTCTAATTTTCAGTCTGAAGAAGAAGAATGTACACCATTTGTTTTGATTGTTAACTAGGTATCATATTTAATCAATCTTTTTAATATTCGTGTAGAGGTATAAAATCAGATAAACTTATTATAGAAACGTTTATATACTTTAGGAAACTATTAATATCTTATTATATTTCTATAATATTATGTAATAAACTCATTTCTTTCCCGGAGCCTGCAGAGGACATTTACATTGCATTTACAACTGGGATGCTCATCGTTTTGGTGAGAATGGTGCTGCGAACTGTTTACAGGTATGCATGTAGTAATCTGCTGTCTACGAATTTTCAAGCAATTACTGTACTTGAGCCTGAATTAATACTCATCAATAATTGTGATTATTTATGTGTTATAATTAATGTAAACTTAAATTTGATATAAATTAAACTATAACAGGAATTGAATTTACAGAGCATTGAAAGCGATATCGTGGATTGCAATCTGTTATTTTTGGTTCCTTGATTGTTCATTAGAAGATGTCGCTTTAAAAACCCAGTTTTAAATAAAAAAAAGGATAACATTTCATTAAATTGATAATATTCCTCATTTTGACTTATTAACCAGAGAAAATGTAAAATATCTGAAGATTTACTGTGAATTTGAAGGTCCTCTCCAGGCTCCGGGAATATGTAAATGAGTTTATTACATTATATTGTAGAACCAATCTAAGATCATTAATCTACGAACCACATCCAATTCGGTTCAGTAAATAAATTTATTGATACTTTTAAATTTTTATTACTCTGTTTGTAACAATTGTACGCAACACTAATCTGGTGTTGAAAAATTGATTACCTACCAATTTGAATTTAATAAACAGAAAATGTTAGTTAAGGCTTTATTTTACGATTTAAATTGTTTCCTGAATTATAAAAACGTTATTATGATAAGTTTCTCTAATTTTATTGCTTTACAAAAATATTTATTATTGAATTGATGATACCTACCTACACATTTGACATTCAAATCAAACGGTGTGCCACTGTACATAATTTTTTCTTCGGACTGAAAATTATCAAGTCGGAATTAAAACAGGTTTCATTATTGTTTTTATTATAAAAATATTTAAAAGCATATATGATTAAATATATATGCTACCAAATTTCATGGAGTTTGCAGCAAATTGATAAGAAACATAAAACTCATTGATTCAAGCAATAAAAAAAATTCTTGGATTGGAGGACTTTTTATGTAATGCTACATATATGAACTAACTGAAGATGGAAAAAATGATAGAATCTTTCTCATGTATATGGTTGATAGCTTGTAAATGTCGATGGCAATACAATATTTTTAGGCAGAAAATTACAGTTACAACCAATAATAATAATGAAACAACATACAACGACATTTTTAATCGCTCAACTGTGACTCCGGGCCTTTTAGGTTGCTCTGAATTGATCGAGAATTGAACGAGATGAAGTCGAATAACAAACTAGTTTGTCGAATAACAAACTATATACTTGTACTAAGAAGTGTAGGTATTAAGTGGAACTGGTAGGCACTGCATGAATGTTTTAACGTGGAATTTGGTGAGTAACATATTTTTGCAATATATACAATCTTAACATTACTATTTCTTATTTCTTAGATATTTATATATATATATATATATATATTTATTTAAAAGACCCCTTGCGAGAAGAAGCAAAAAATTGATTTCAGCTATTTCTTTATTTTATTTTCTTGAGCTCATTGTTTTTTAAATAATAAATTTTGAAGATTCCATTTTTCATATTATTCCGAAATTCTAAAAACTTATGATTACAATTCTTTTCCCATAAAAGGGGCAATACAGTCATGGTTTGCTTTAACAATTTTTATGCCAAAATATTGCTTAGTAAGACTAAAGTATTCGTGTAGAATTGTAATGTTCAATAAAATCCAATTATTGAAATATATCATTTTATATAAAATTGATTTCTTAACAAATGCTTACGGTAGATGGCGCCATAATCAGGGCGCCATCTTATAAACTAAACAACTGAATTTAGTTTTTATCTAAACTCTAGCTCAAGTGAAATGATTTCTTTATTTTAAAAACTATGTCTTCTTGTCTTCGAATTAACATAATTTTTTCACCATTTTGACACAAACAAAGCTTGATTACTGCATACATAAACTAATATGAAAATAACAAACATCTCACATACATACTAATGAGAGGACGTTCTTCCGCTAGGTGTCGGTAATTTTATAACATACTTTTTATATGAACATTTAGGAAATAAACGAGCATTTAAATCTTACATAATTAAATATTCTGAATCGATTTAAAACCAATTTGGCGGCTGTTTGATTTTGACTTTTCAATCCCTTTAAGAAGGAAACGAATTTTTTTAATATAAGTCTGAATACATAAACGAGAGAAGAGACAACAACATGCATTATCTATAAAATAATTGAAAACTTGTGGCTGTTTCACTTTCCATAGACTTTCCAAGGAATATTTCAACATATTCGACAAGTAAATTGAAAAGTTCATAACAATCCAAAAAAACAGCCAGCCATTCTCAAGATTGTGCAAAATAGGAGAATTGTGCAGAACATATACACAAATGCGTTATAATTTTAATGAATAACAAAAAATAATAATAATAATAATGATTGATGGTCAAGAACAACAAATGTGATTAACCAGTTGTCACTATAGTGAGTATGAACTGATGAAATTAATTGAGCAGTTGTCAGTATAGTGAGTATGAACTGATGAAAGTAATTGACCTGTTGTCAGTATAGTGAGTATGAACTGATGAAAGTAATTAAGCACTTGTCATTATAAAGAATATGAACTGATGAAAGTATTTGAGCAGTTGTCACTGTCAGTATAGTGAGTATGAACTGATGATAGTAATTCAGCACTTGTCATTATAGTGAGTATGAATTGATGAAAGTATTTGAGCAATTGTCACTGTCAGTATAGTGAGTATGAACTGATGAAAGAAATTCAGCACTTGTCATTATAGTGAGTATGAACTGATGAAAGTATTTGAGCAGTTGCCAGTATAGTGAGTATGGACTGATGAAAGTAATTGAGCAGTTGTCATTATAGTGAGTATGAACTGATGAAAGTTCTTGAGCAGTTGTCATTATAGTGAGTATGAAATGATGAAAGTAATTGAGCAGTTGTCAGTATAGTGGGTATGAACTGATGAAATTAATTGAGCAGCTGTCAGTATAGTGATTATGAACTGATGAAATTAATTGAGCAGTTGTCAGTATAGTGGGTATGAACTGATGAAATTAATTGAGCAGCTGTCAGTATAGTGAGTATGAACTGATGAAATTAATTAAGCAGTTATCAGTACAATGAGTATGAACTGATGAAAGTATTTGAGCAGTTGTCAGTATAGTGAGTATGAACTGATCAAAGTAATTCAGCAGTAGATATTAAGTAATTGAATATTTCTATCAAATAATTTTTTATTTTAATAGAAAAAGAAAACGTGAAGTTACGTACAAAAAGATGTTAAATTGTCGGAGTAATGAGTCGTCAGATTAATGGATAGTCGGACCAGTTGGGCGTCGGAGTAATGAGATATCGGTGTTGTTGGGCTGTCAGACTGAGTAGACGTCGAATTAATGACTTGTCGGAGTAATGGGACGGCACACTAATGACACATCGAAGTAATGGGGCGTTAAAGCAGTTATCAGTACAGTGAGTATGAACTGATGAAAATAATTAAGAGGTTATCAGTACAGTGAGTATGAACTGATTAAAGTAATTGAGCAGTTGTCAGTATAGCGAGAATGAACTGATAAAAGTAATTGAGTTGTTGTCGGTATAATAAGTAGGTATGAACTGATGAAAGAAATTGAGCAGTTGTCAGTATAGTAAGTAAGATCTGATGAAAGTAATTGAGCAATAATCAGTACAGTGAGTATGAACTGAAGAGGAGTATTTGAGCAGTTGTCGGTATAGTGAGTATGAACTAACTAAAGTAATTGAGCAGTTGTCAGTATAGTGAGTATGAACTGATGAAAGTATAAGAGAAGTAGCCAGTTTAGTGATTATGAACTGATGAAAGTAATTCAGCAGTTGTCAGTTTAGTGAGTATGAACTGATGAAAGTATTTGAGCAGTTGTCAGTATAGCGATTATGAACTAATGAAAGTAATTGAGCAGTTGTCAGTATAGCGAGTATAATCTGATGAAAGTAATTGAGCAGTTGTCAGTATAGTGGTTATGAACTGACAAAAGTAATAAAGCAGTTATCAGAACAGTGAGTATGAACTATGAAAGTAATTGAGCAGTTATCAGTATAGCGAGTATGAACTGACGAAAGTAATTGAGCAGTTGCCAGTATATATTGAATATGAACTGATGAAAGTAATTGAGCAGTTATCAGTATAGCGAGTATGAAATGACGAGAGTAATTCAGCAGTTGCCAGTATAGTGAGTATGAACTGATGAAAGTATTTGAGCAGTTGTCAGTATAACGAGTATGAACTGATGAAAGTATTTGAGCAGTTGTCAATATAGTGAGTATGAACTGATGAAAAAAATTAAGCATTTATCAGTACAGTGAGTATGAACTGATGAAAGTAATCGAGCAGTTGTCAGTATAGCAAGTATGAAATTATGAAAGTATTTGAGCAGTTATCAGTATAGTGAGTATGAACTGATGAAAATAATTCAGCAGTTGCCAGTATAGTGAGTATGAACTGATGAAATAAATTGAGCAGTCGTCGGTATAGTGAGTATGAACTGATGAAAGTAATTGAGCAGTTGTCAGTATAGTGGCAATGAACTGATGAAAGTATTTGAGTAGTTGTCGGTATAATGAGTATGAACTGACTAAAGTAATTGAGCAGTTAACAGAATAGTGAGTATGAACTGATGAAAGTTATTGGGCAGTTGTCAGTATAGCGAGAATGAACTGATAAAAGTAATTGAGTTGTTGTTGGTATAATGAGTAGGTATGAACTGATGAAAGTAATTGAGCAGTTGTCAGTATAGTAGGTGTGAACTGAAGAAAGTAATTCGGCAGTTGTCAATATAGTGAGTATGAACTGATGAAAGTAATTCAGTAGTTGTCAGTATAGTAAGTGAGATCTGATGAAAGTAATTGAGCAATGATCAGTACAGAGAGTATGAACTGATGAAAGTATTTGAGCAGTTGTCGGTATAGTGAGTATGAACTGATGAAAGTATTAGAGAAGTAGCCAGTTTAGTGATTATGAACTGATGAAAGTAATTCAGCAGTTGTCAGTTTAGTGAGTATGAACTGATGAAAATATTTGAGCAGTTGTCAGTATAGCGATTATGAATTAATGAAAGTAATTGAGCAGTTGTCAGTATAGCGAGAATGAACTAATGAAAGTAATTGAGCAGTTGTCAGAATAGTGAGTATGAACTGATGAATGAAATTGAGCAGTTGTTAGTACAGTGAGTAAGAACTGATGAAAGTAATTAAGCAGTTGTCAGTATAGTGAGTTTGAACTGATGAAAGTAATTGAGCTGTTGTCAGTATAGTGGGTATGAACTGAAGAAATTAATTGAGCAGTTATCAGTACATTGAGTATGAACTGATTAAAGTAATTTAGCAGTTGTCAGTATAGCGAGTATGAACTGACGAAAGTAATTAAGCTGTTGCCAGTATAGCAAGTATGAACTGATGAAATTAATTGAGCAGTTGTCAGAATAGTGAGTATGAACTGATGAATGTAATTTAGCAGCTGTAAGTACAGTGAGTATGAACTGATGAATGTAATTTAGCAGTTGTTAGTAAAGTGAGTAAGAACTGATGAAAGTAATTAAGCAGTAGTCAGTATTGTGAATTTGAACTGATGAAAGTAATTGAGCAGTTGTCAGTATAGTGGGTATGAACTGATGAAATTAATTGAGTAGTTATCAGTACAGTGAGTATGAACTGATTAAAGTAATTTAACAGTTGTCAGAATAGTGAGTATGAACTGATGAAAGTAATTAAGCAGTTGTCAGTATAGTGAGTATGAACTGATGAAAGTAATTGAGCAGTTGTCGGTTCAGTGAGTATGAACTGATGAAAGTAATTTAACAGTTGTCAGAATAGTGAGTATGAACTGATGAAAGTAATTAAGCAGTTGTCAGTATAGTGAGTATGAACTGATGAAAGTAATTGAGCAGTTGTCGGTTCAGTGAGTATGAACTGATTAAAGTAATTTAGCAGTTGTCAGTATAGCGAGTATGAACTGACGAAAGTAATTAAGCTGTTGCCAGTATAGCGAGTATGAACTGATGAAATTAATTGTGCAGTTGTCAGAATAGTGAGTATGAACTGATGAATGTAATTTAGCAGTTGTTAGTACAGTGAGTAAGAACTGATGAAAGTAATTAAGCAGTTGTCAGTATAGTGAGTTTGAACTGATGAAAGTAATTGAGCTGTTGTCAGTATAGTGGGTATGAACTGATGAAGTAATTGAGCAGTTATCAGTACAGTGAGTATGAACTGATGAATGTAATTTAGCAGTTGTCAGTATAGTAAGTGAGATCTGATGAAAGTAATTGAGCAATGATCAGTACAGAGAGTATGAACTGATGAAAGTATTTGAGCAGTTGTCGGTATAGTGAGTATGAACTGATGAAAGTATTAGAGAAGTAGCCAGTTTAGTGATTATGAACTGATGAAAGTAATTCAGCAGTTGTCAGTTTAGTGAGTATGAACTGATGAAAATATTTGAGCAGTTGTCAGTATAGCGATTATGAATTAATGAAAGTAATTGAGCAGTTGTCAGTATAGCGAGAATGAACTAATGAAAGTAATTGAGCAGTTGTCAGAATAGTGAGTATGAACTGATGAATGAAATTGAGCAGTTGTTAGTACAGTGAGTAAGAACTGATGAAAGTAATTAAGCAGTTGTCAGTATAGTGAGTTTGAACTGATGAAAGTAATTGAGCTGTTGTCAGTATAGTGGGTATGAACTGAAGAAATTAATTGAGCAGTTATCAGTACATTGAGTATGAACTGATTAAAGTAATTTAGCAGTTGTCAGTATAGCGAGTATGAACTGACGAAAGTAATTAAGCTGTTGCCAGTATAGCAAGTATGAACTGATGAAAGTAATTGAGCAGTTGTCAGTATAGTAGGTGTGAACTGAAGAAAGTAATTCGGCAGTTGTCAATATAGTGAGTATGAACTGATGAAAGTAATTCAGTAGTTGTCAGTATAGTAAGTGAGATCTGATGAAAGTAATTGAGCAATGATCAGTACAGAGAGTATGAACTGATGAAAGTATTTGAGCAGTTGTCGGTATAGTGAGTATGAACTGATGAAAGTATTAGAGAAGTAGCCAGTTTAGTGATTATGAACTGATGAAAGTAATTCAGCAGTTGTCAGTTTAGTGAGTATGAACTGATGAAAATATTTGAGCAGTTGTCAGTATAGCGATTATGAATTAATGAAAGTAATTGAGCAGTTGTCAGTATAGCGAGAATGAACTAATGAAAGTAATTGAGCAGTTGTCAGAATAGTGAGTATGAACTGATGAATGAAATTGAGCAGTTGTTAGTACAGTGAGTAAGAACTGATGAAAGTAATTAAGCAGTTGTCAGTATAGTGAGTTTGAACTGATGAAAGTAATTGAGCTGTTGTCAGTATAGTGGGTATGAACTGAAGAAATTAATTGAGCAGTTGTCAGAATAGTGAGTATGAACTGATGAATGTAATTTAGCAGCTGTAAGTACAGTGAGTATGAACTGATGAATGTAATTTAGCAGTTGTTAGTAAAGTGAGTAAGAACTGATGAAAGTAATTAAGCAGTAGTCAGTATTGTGAATTTGAACTGATGAAAGTAATTGAGCAGTTGTCAGTATAGTGGGTATGAACTGATGAAATTAATTGAGTAGTTATCAGTACAGTGAGTATGAACTGATTAAAGTAATTTAACAGTTGTCAGAATAGTGAGTATGAACTGATGAAAGTAATTAAGCAGTTGTCAGTATAGTGAGTATGAACTGATGAAAGTAATTGAGCAGTTGTCGGTTCAGTGAGTATGAACTGATGAAAGTAATTTAACAGTTGTCAGAATAGTGAGTATGAACTGATGAAAGTAATTAAGCAGTTGTCAGTATAGTGAGTATGAACTGATGAAAGTAATTGAGCAGTTGTCGGTTCAGTGAGTATGAACTGATTAAAGTAATTTAGCAGTTGTCAGTATAGCGAGTATGAACTGACGAAAGTAATTAAGCTGTTGCCAGTATAGCGAGTATGAACTGATGAAATTAATTGTGCAGTTGTCAGAATAGTGAGTATGAACTGATGAATGTAATTTAGCAGTTGTTAGTACAGTGAGTAAGAACTGATGAAAGTAATTAAGCAGTTGTCAGTATAGTGAGTTTGAACTGATGAAAGTAATTGAGCTGTTGTCAGTATAGTGGGTATGAACTGATGAAGTAATTGAGCAGTTATCAGTACAGTGAGTATGAACTGATGAATGTAATTTAGCAGTTGTTAGTACAGTGAGTAAGAACTGATGAAAGTAATTAAGCAGTAGTCAGTATAGTGAATTTGAACTGATGAAAGTAATTGAGCAGTTATCAGTACAGTGAGTATGAACTGATTAAAGTAATTTAGCAGTTGTCAGTATAGTGAGTATGAACTGATGAAAGTAATTGAGCAGTTGTCGGTACAGTGAGTATGAAGTGATGAAAGTATTTGAGCAGTTGTCGATATAGTCAGTATGAACTGATGAAAGTAATTCTGCAGTTGCCAGTATAGTGAATATAAACTGATGAAATTAATTGAGCAGTTGTCAGTATAGTGAGTATGAACTGATGAAAATAATTAAGCAGTTATCAGTACAGTGAGTATGAACTGATCAAAGTAATTTAGTAATTGTCAGTATAGTGAGTATGAACAAACGAAAGTAATTAAGCTGTTGCCAGTATAGCGAGTATGAACTGATGAAATTAATTGAGCAGTTGTCAGAATAGTGAGTATGAACTGATGAATGTAATTTAGCAGTTGTTAGTACAGTGAGTAAGAACGATGAAAGTAATTAAGCAGTTGTCAGTATAGCGAGTATGAACTGATGAAAGTAATTAAGCAGTTGTCAGTATAGTGGGTATGAACTGATGAAATTAATTGAGCAGTTATCAGTATAGTGGGTATGAACTGATGAAAGTAATTGAGCAGTTGTCAGTATAGTGGTTATGAACTGATGAAAGTAATTGAGCAGTTGTCAGTATAGCGAGTATGAACTGATGAAAGTAATTAAGCAGTTGTCAGTATAGTGGGTATGAACTGATGAAATTAATTGAGCAGTTATCAGTATAGTGGGTATGAACTGATGAAAGTAATTGAGCAGTTGTCAGTATAGTGGTTATGAACTGATGAAAGTAATTAAGCAGTTGTCAGTATAGCGAGTATGAACTGATGAAAGTAATTAAGCAGTTGTCAGTATAGCGAGTATGAACTGATGAATGTAATTGAGCAGTTGTCAGTATAGTGGGTATGAACTGATGAAATTAATTGAGCAGCTGTCAGTATAGTGAGTATGAACTGATGAAATTAATTAAGCAGTTATCAGTACAATGAGTATGAACTGATGAAAGTATTTGAGCAGTTGTCAGTATAGTGAGTATGAACTGATCAAAGTTATTCAGCAGTAGATATTAGGTAATTGAATATTTCTATCTAATAATTTTTTATTTTAATAGAAAAAGAAAACGTGAAGTTACGTACAAAAAGATGTTAAATTGTCGGAGTAATGAGACGTCAGACTAATGGATAGTCGGACCAGTTGGGCGTCGGAGTAATGAGATATCGGTGTTGTTGGGCTGTCAGACTGAGTAGACGTCGAATTAATGACTTGTCGGAGTAATGGGACGGCACACTAATGACACATCGAAGTAATGGGGCGTTAAAGCAGTTATCAGTACAGTGAGTATGAACTGATGAAAATAATTAAGAGGTTATCAGTACAGTGAGTATGAACTGATTAAAGTAATTGAGCAGTTGTCAGTATAGCGAGAATGAACTGATAAAAGTAATTGAGTTGTTGTCGGTATAATAAGTAGGTATGAACTGATGAAAGAAATTGAGCAGTTGTCAGTATAGTAAGTAAGATCTGATGAAAGTAATTGAGCAATAATCAGTACAGTGAGTATGAACTGAAGAGGAGTATTTGAGCAGTTGTCGGTAAAGTGAGTATGAACTAACTAAAGTAATTGAGCAGTTGTCAGTATAGTGAGTATGAACTGATGAAAGTATAAGAGAAGTAGCCAGTTTAGTGATTATGAACTGATGAAAGTAATTCAGCAGTTGTCAGTTTAGTGAGTATGAACTGATGAAAGTATTTGAGCAGTTGTCAGTATAGCGATTATGAACTAATGAAAGTAATTGAGCAGTTGTCAGTATAGCGAGTATAATCTGATGAAAGTAATTGAGCAGTTGTCAGTATAATAGTGGTTATGAACTGACAAAAGTAATAAAGCAGTTATCAGAACAGTGAGTATGAACTATGAAAGTAATTGAGCAGTTATCAGTATAGCGAGTATGAACTGACGAAAGTAATTGAGCAGTTGCCAGTATATATTGAATATGAACTGATGAAAGTAATTGAGCAGTTATCAGTATAGCGAGTATGAAATGACGAGAGTAATTCAGCAGTTGCCAGTATAGTGAGTATGAACTGATGAAAGTATTTGAGCAGTTGTCAGTATAACGAGTATGAACTGATGAAAGTATTTGAGCAGTTGTCAATATAGTGAGTATGAACTGATGAAAAAAATTAAGCATTTATCAGTACAGTGAGTATGAACTGATGAAAGTAATCGAGCAGTTGTCAGTATAGCAAGTATGAAATTATGAAAGTATTTGAGCAGTTATCAGTATAGTGAGTATGAACTGATGAAAATAATTCAGCAGTTGCCAGTATAGTGAGTATGAACTGATGAAATAAATTGAGCAGTCGTCGGTATAGTGAGTATGAACTGATGAAAGTAATTGAGCAGTTGTCAGTATAGTGGCAATGAACTGATGAAAGTATTTGAGTAGTTGTCGGTATAATGAGTATGAACTGACTAAAGTAATTGAGCAGTTAACAGAATAGTGAGTATGAACTGATGAAAGTTATTGGGCAGTTGTCAGTATAGCGAGAATGAACTGATAAAAGTAATTGAGTTGTTGTTGGTATAATGAGTAGGTATGAACTGATGAAAGTAATTGAGCAGTTGTCAGTATAGTAGGTGTGAACTGAAGAAAGTAATTCGGCAGTTGTCAATATAGTGAGTATGAACTGATGAAAGTAATTCAGTAGTTGTCAGTATAGTAAGTGAGATCTGATGAAAGTAATTGAGCAATGATCAGTACAGAGAGTATGAACTGATGAAAGTATTTGAGCAGTTGTCGGTATAGTGAGTATGAACTGATGAAAGTATTAGAGAAGTAGCCAGTTTAGTGATTATGAACTGATGAAAGTAATTCAGCAGTTGTCAGTTTAGTGAGTATGAACTGATGAAAATATTTGAGCAGTTGTCAGTATAGCGATTATGAATTAATGAAAGTAATTGAGCAGTTGTCAGTATAGCGAGAATGAACTAATGAAAGTAATTGAGCAGTTGTCAGAATAGTGAGTATGAACTGATGAATGAAATTGAGCAGTTGTTAGTACAGTGAGTAAGAACTGATGAAAGTAATTAAGCAGTTGTCAGTATAGTGAGTTTGAACTGATGAAAGTAATTGAGCTGTTGTCAGTATAGTGGGTATGAACTGAAGAAATTAATTGAGCAGTTATCAGTACATTGAGTATGAACTGATTAAAGTAATTTAGCAGTTGTCAGTATAGCGAGTATGAACTGACGAAAGTAATTAAGCTGTTGCCAGTATAGCAAGTATGAACTGATGAAATTAATTGAGCAGTTGTCAGAATAGTGAGTATGAACTGATGAATGTAATTTAGCAGCTGTAAGTACAGTGAGTATGAACTGATGAATGTAATTTAGCAGTTGTTAGTAAAGTGAGTAAGAACTGATGAAAGTAATTAAGCAGTAGTCAGTATTGTGAATTTGAACTGATGAAAGTAATTGAGCAGTTGTCAGTATAGTGGGTATGAACTGATGAAATTAATTGAGTAGTTATCAGTACAGTGAGTATGAACTGATTAAAGTAATTTAACAGTTGTCAGAATAGTGAGTATGAACTGATGAAAGTAATTAAGCAGTTGTCAGTATAGTGAGTATGAACTGATGAAAGTAATTGAGCAGTTGTCGGTTCAGTGAGTATGAACTGATGAAAGTAATTTAACAGTTGTCAGAATAGTGAGTATGAACTGATGAAAGTAATTAAGCAGTTGTCAGTATAGTGAGTATGAACTGATGAAAGTAATTGAGCAGTTGCCGGTTCAGTGAGTATGAACTGATTAAAGTAATTTAGCAGTTGTCAGTATAGCGAGTATGAACTGACGAAAGTAATTAAGCTGTTGCCAGTATAGCGAGTATGAACTGATGAAATTAATTGTGCAGTTGTCAGAATAGTGAGTATGAACTGATGAATGTAATTTAGCAGTTGTTAGTACAGTGAGTAAGAACTGATGAAAGTAATTAAGCAGTTGTCAGTATAGTGAGTTTGAACTGATGAAAGTAATTGAGCTGTTGTCAGTATAGTGGGTATGAACTGATGAAGTAATTGAGCAGTTATCAGTACAGTGAGTATGAACTGATGAATGTAATTTAGCAGTTGTTAGTACAGTGAGTAAGAACTGATGAAAGTAATTAAGCAGTAGTCAGTATAGTGAATTTGAACTGATGAAAGTAATTGAGCAGTTATCAGTACAGTGAGTATGAACTGATTAAAGTAATTTAGCAGTTGTCAGTATAGTGAGTATGAACTGATGAAAGTAATTGAGCAGTTGTCGGTACAGTGAGTATGAAGTGATGAAAGTATTTGAGCAGTTGTCGGTATAGTCAGTATGAACTGATGAAAGTAATTCTGCAGTTGCCAGTATAGTGAATATAAACTGATGAAATTAATTGAGCAGTTGTCAGTATAGTGAGTATGAACTGATGAAAATAATTAAGCAGTTATCAGTACAGTGAGTATGAACTGATCAAAGTAATTTAGTAATTGTCAGTATAGTGAGTATGAACAAACGAAAGTAATTAAGCTGTTGCCAGTATAGCGAGTATGAACTGATGAAATTAATTGAGCAGTTGTCAGAATAGTGAGTATGAACTGATGAATGTAATTTAGCAGTTGTTAGTACAGTGAGTAAGAACGATGAAAGTAATTAAGCAGTTGTCAGTATAGCGAGTATGAACTGATGAAAGTAATTAAGCAGTTGTCAGTATAGTGGGTATGAACTGATGAAATTAATTGAGCAGTTATCAGTATAGTGGGTATGAACTGATGAAAGTAATTGAGCAGTTGTCAGTATAGTGGTTATGAACTGATGAAAGTAATTGAGCAGTTGTCAGTATAGCGAGTATGAACTGATGAAAGTAATTAAGCAGTTGTCAGTATAGTGGGTATGAACTGATGAAATTAATTGAGCAGTTATCAGTATAGTGGGTATGAACTGATGAAAGTAATTGAGCAGTTGTCAGTATAGTGGTTATGAACTGATGAAAGTAATTAAGCAGTTGTCAGTATAGCGAGTATGAACTGATGAAAGTAATTAAGCAGTTGTCAGTATAGCGAGTATGAACTGATGAATGTAATTGAGCAGTTGTCAGTATAGTGGGTATGAACTGATGAAATTAATTGAGCAGCTGTCAGTATAGTGAGTATGAACTGATGAAATTAATTAAGCAGTTATCAGTACAATGAGTATGAACTGATGAAAGTATTTGAGCAGTTGTCAGTATAGTGAGTATGAACTGATCAAAGTTATTCAGCAGTAGATATTAGGTAATTGAATATTTCTATCTAATAATTTTTTATTTTAATAGAAAAAGAAAACGTGAAGTTACGTACAAAAAGATGTTAAATTGTCGGAGTAATGAGACGTCAGACTAATGGATAGTCGGACCAGTTGGGCGTCGGAGTAATGAGATATCGGTGTTATTGGGCTGTCAGACTGAGTAGACGTCGGATTAATGACATGTCGGAGTAATGGGATGGCAGACTAATGACACGTCGAAGTAATGGGGCGTCGGACTAGGGACACGTCTGAGTAATGGGGCGTCGGACTAAGGACAAGTCGGAGTATTGGGTCTTCGGATTAATAACACGTCGGAGTATTGAGACGTCGGACTAATGGAGAGTCGGACCAGTGGGCCGTCGTAGTAATGAGACAACGATGTAACAAAGCGTCGGACTGAGTAGACGTCGGATTTTTGACATGTCGGAGTAATGGGACGGCAGACTTATGTTACGTTGGAGTAATGGGGCGTCGGACTAATTACACGTCAGAGTAATGGGGCGTCGTACTAATGACACGTCGGAGTAATGGGGCATCGGACTAATGACACGTCGGAGTAATGGGGCATCGGACTGATGACACGTCGGAGTAATTAGGCGTTGGATTAATGAGACGTTGGAGTAATGAGGCGTCGGACTAATGAGACGTTGGAGTAATGAGGCGTCGGACTAATGACACGTCTCCAGTCTGAACAATTCTGAACATGTCTTCAAATCTCACTAAATTTTATCTAAAAGTTATAAATATCATATTTATTTACCCAAATTTACCACATAATTCCTGGACATTGACCAATGTTCCCACTAAAGTCCAGGTAATTTGTTTAATAAATTCTTATTATACTAGATGGTTTGAGTTATAAATGACCTTGACCTTTGACCGGATCGCTCCCAAAATTTTACCAGATACTTTCTGGACATTGATTAATCTTTTCATTGAAATCCAGCAAATGTGGTTCAATGTTCAAATATAATTAGATTCGAAATGTACTCATATAGAGCGCATACCTTCGCCTCAGCTTATAAATGACCTTGACATTGACCTTTTACCCGTTCGCTCCCAAAATCTAATCAAATGGTTCCTGTGCAATGATATATCGTGCTACCAAATTTCAGGCAATTTGGTTGAATGTTTTATTGAGTTTTAAATGATTTTGACCTTGAACTTTGACCAAATCGCTCCCATAATTTTACAAGATACTTCCTGGACATTAATCAATCTTCCCACTTAATTCCAGACAATTTGGTTTAATACTTTAATACTATACCATATGGTTTGAGTTATAAATGACATTGACCTTGACCTTTGACATGATTGATCACAAAATTTTACCAGATGATTCATGGACATGGACTAATTGGTATACCAAATTACAGGCAATTTGTTTAAATAGTTTTTGATTTATATATGACCATGACCTTTGACCGGATCGATTTCAAAATTTCACCAGATGATTCACGGAGAGTGACCAATCGTAATACCAAATTAGAGGCAATTCGATAGATAGTTTTTGAGTTATAAGCGATGTTGACCTTGACCTTTGACCGTATCGCTCCCATAATTTTACAAGATACCTCCTGTACATTGACCAATCTTCTCACTAACTTCCAGGCAATATTTCATCATATGGTTTGAATTATAAATGACCTTGACCTTGACCGAATCTATGTCAAAATTTTACTAGATGATTCCTTGAGAATGACCAATCGCTTCAAAAAATTACTGGCAATTTGGTTTAATAGTTTTAGAGTTATAAATAATTTTGACCTTGACCTTTTGACCGGATCGTTCCAGATACTTCTTGGACATTGAGCAATCTTCCCACCTAATTCCAGGAAATTTAGTTCAATACTTCAATATTATACCATATGGTTCGAGTTATAAGTGACCTTGACCTTTAACCGGATTGATCCCAAAATTTTACCAGATGATTCCTGGACATTGACCAATCGTTATAGTAAATAACAGGCAATTTGGTAGTCTACTTTTTGAGTTATGCGAATAACCAATAACTAGCTAACTGAATAAATAAATAAATGCCGCCTAAAATATGACCTTCCGCAATCTGCAAAGGTAATAAAGATATCTCACAAGCATTTGAACATCTCTTTATGTGGTCTGAATAATCCATAAAGTCTTTTGAAAGTGTCATATATATGAGCGTCAAGATACTGAGTGTCAAATTGGTGAGCCTTGAAGTCAGACTCAAAAAATTGACATGTCAAGAATATGAGCTCACAATTTTGACAGGTCAAAAAAATGAGCTAAATTTTATTATTTTTCTAAATCATGTATAAGATTAATTTTATTTTTTACGGTGCCCAGGTACTATAAAGCTCACAGCATAAATATTTTGGACAGATCGTACTTCATATATAGAAGTTAGGGGTCAAGTCAATTTTGTGAGTGTGACATTAAATAGGTTACTTTTTCCTGATAGTACATAATCACTGACTTTTTTTCTGATAGTACATAATCACTGACTTTTTTTCTGATAGTACATAATCACTGACTTTTTTCTGATAGTACATAATCACTGACTTTTTTCTGATGGTACATAATCACAGACTTTTTTTCTGATGGTACATAATCACAGACTTTTTTCTGATGGTACATAATCACAGTGACTCTTTTCTCTGATGGTACATAATCACAGTGACTCTTTTCTCTGATGGTACATAATCACAGTGACTCTTTTCTCTGATGGTACATCATCACAGAGACTCTTTTCTCTGATGGTACATCATCACAGAGACTCTTTTCTCTGATGGTACATCATCACAGAGACTCTTTTCTCTGATGGTACATCATCACAGAGACTCTTTTCTCTGATGGTACATCATCACAGAGACTCTTTTCTCTGATGGTACATCATCACAGAGACTCTTTTCTCTGATGGTACATCATCACAGAGACTCTTTTCTCTGGTGGTACATCATCACAGAGACTCTTTTCTCTGGTGGTACATCATCACAGTGACTCTTTTCTCTGATGGTACATCATCACAGTGACTCTTTTCTCTGATGGTACATCATCACAGTGACTCTTTTCTCTGATGGTACATCATCACTGTGACTCTTTTCTCTGATGGTACATCATCACTGTGACTCTTTTCTCTGATGGTACATCATCACTGTGACTCTTTTCTCTGATTGTACATCATCACTGTGACTCTTTTCTCTGATGGTACATAATCACTGTGACTCTTTTCTCTGATGTACATAATCACTGACTCTTTTCTCTGATGTACATAATCACAGTGACTCTTTTCTCTGATGGTACATAATCACAGTGACTCTTTTCTCTGATGGTACATAATCACAGTGACTCTTTTCTCTGATAGTACGTAGAAAATACCACTAGAGAAAACAATTTCCCAGGTATCTACCAGTTAATATTTATTTTCCAGCGCTTCACGGTTTTCTTAAAGTTAGTATGTGGGAGAAGACCTTCTACAGAAAGAGCTCCTGACGATGTAGCTGAGCTAGTAACAAAAAAAGAAGAAACTAAGGATGATATCGATAACTACAATCTGCCGTTTTGGTTGGCGCTTATCCTCCTCTTTATTTATATAGTTATTGGAGGCTGTCTCTTCATTCTGTGAGTTTACATTTCTAAATACTGTTAAGTCTCCCTATATATTAGTTAAGGTTAACTTCTTTTGAAATATGTTTTCAATTTAAGTGATGCTGTCTGGATAGTAAGTTTACAGACTATCCAGCCAGATTCTCATTTTTGAAGCTTGTATTCATATATCTAGGATGTAAAATTCGTTTTCTCGAATACAATAAAGACAACGCTGTATATATGATATCTTCTCGATAATTTCTTTATTTATCTATAAATTCCTAATAAAATGACTAGTTTACTGTTGATAAAGATAGGATGGATTCTTTTAACCTATAGATATTTGCCCCCGAAAGTTCACTCACTCGGGTGTACCAGCTGTCAGTAGAACTCTTGTGAAATCTTGACGAGTATACTTTTTAATATTTTATTTTCATTGACAATTTCATTTTAAATTTACATATCAATTTGTATACATTGTTACATTTAAAATATAAGAATAACTAGCAATGATTTGAAACAATTTTTTTCTGTTACCGTTATTATGGACGGGTTAGCCATTCTGTGATGTGCGCAATTCTGGCACATACCGCTATAGCCGTTTTTAATTTGTCAGTGACAACCTAGAGAATACCCATGGTGTTCACTGGGCATCAGACACTCTCTCCACGACAGTGTTCAAACGGTACTGCAGTACGTTAGTTTGGTGAATGTTGCCAAATGATAACACACTGAAAAGTGCCACTATCCGACAGTGTGGTCATTCGAACGATCACTGTCCGTTTTTCATTTACAGTGCGAAAACAGTTTCATGGTGAAATTCTAGCCTTTGTGGCGAATTCCTAGGGAATTACCTAGGTGTCAACTTGTAATGTAAACACGGCATTAGTTACATGTAAATGCTCATAGGAGTTTCTTGCCATCCTTCGATATTTTTAATCATTCGTAATTATGTGGTGAAGTCATGAGCATATTGACACTTCTCTACGATTGATGGTCCAGCGAACCAGTTACTAGGGTTAGAAAATAAGAAATCTATTTCATCTATATATATCTAGCATATCATGAAAATCATTGCAGTTTTCTGAGCTATCGATTGTCTCAAATCTAAATGGACACCTTACTGATATCTTCCTTTAAATTTGTTTGCATTAACTTTTTATCTTTTTCATAGGTGGGAGGACTGGAGTTTTGGCGAGGCTTTCTACTTCACATTCATTTCAATCTCCACCATTGGCTTTGGGGACCTGGTTCCTGAGGTAAAAGCATTGATAAATGGCAATTAGTATAATAATTGCATGGGGCTATATCCTGAAGCTGTCTGTGGTGAATGGAAGATAAGGAGGGTGGAGTTACTCAAGCCCCGAACTGTTGTTATCTGGATTATGGTTTCACTTTTTTCACTTTTACCACGTTTGTCATTTTCTAACGCTACTTGTAGTTTTAGAGGAGAGCGCTAGGGTTAGGCTCTTCAACTAAGAGAATCTAGATTTTTGTGTTAGGTAGGCTCATAGGCTTCATTTACCATCACCTCTTCATCTTCCTCTTCCATTAGTGAGGGCAGCCACCGGTGTTTGTCTCTTTATTCCTTGGTAAGAGACTTCATTCACGAAGTAGCCTTTCTCCTATTCTCAGTTTTTAAAATTTTCACTTTATTAGTTTTCGCTCTATATGATTTTAGAAACCAAAGATTTTTATGTAAAAAAGAATGAAATTTAATTTTGTGAAAATCAGATTGAATTATAATCTCTAACTTGTTCTAAATAAAATCCAATATTTCAATTTCAGAACCTTAGTTTCATGATGATCACTACTCTCTATCTGGTATTTGGTTTGAGTTTCACTGCAATGACTGTAGATATGCTTCAAGTAAGTCTGAAGAAATGGTATGGAGTGGAATCTTCTTTATTTTGCCATATTTGATTAGAAGTAAAGCACAGTGCTGCTAGTATTAAAAACTTATGTCAATTAATGCAACTAAGTCAACTGTAGTTACTTAAATTCATGATTTGTATTAAATCATTTTTGCGTAGTATTTAAACTGTCTGTTACGACTAATTTCCAGTTTTAATTTAAATGTCATTAATAACAATCTTTACAGGATGAATTAAAGAAAACCTTGGACGAATTGACCTTAAAATTTAAGAACATTTTCAGTCAAATTATTGAAGATAATAAAAAATCCGAACTGGAAGTAAATGGAGAACACCAGAGGCGAACTAGGGATAGTAAGTGGAAAAGCTTTCTTCCTAGAGTAATAAAGCCTACGCCTAAGAGGAAAGAATCTTAGAAGATGGGACTTGAGGTCTTAATTCGATGTAGTCAGACAATTTAATGAAGGAGAAAATTCGTTCTGTTAGTTAATGGAAGTACCATCTTTAAATATTTTACTCGTATCTTCAATGAATGAAAATATTATGAATTAGGTTTTCTCTTGTTTTTAGTCGTCAGATAATTTTGCTCAGCAATTCCGTTAGGATCTCGATTAAGAAATTTTTTGAATGTATATATTGGATGGATAATTCCTTTTAAATTTATATAACTTGAAATAAGAACAAATTTATATCAAAATGCATCTTTTTAGGTAAAACATCTACCTTTTCTCCTTTTAAATATTATGACCATAGGTCATCAATTATCGTAATTGAACTGACATGCCTTGACAAAATTTATCGCAGTGTGCCGTGAATGGCCTTACCGTTTTCTATTTAACTATTGCATGCATTTGTTTACTGTTATTATAAGGTACGTACGAAAGTTCTCTTCGTTCATCTTCTATATTTTATAAATTAAAAATTTAACCATCCATGCAATCTCATTTTCCAAATCTATGAGCCTCTACTTGTTTTCAACATCTAATTTAAAATATAGTTTACTATTAAACATGAACTCTATTCTTATACAATCTGGGGCCAATATCACAAATTCTTATAGCCGTCCAAATTTCATTATTCATACAAAATGCTACTTTGAAAAGCTGTCAATGAAATTTTTATATCTCATATGAATAGATTTGTTACACCGTGCATATTTTGAATGTATGCAGTAACTTCGTATTTGCCTAGAGTATAAAATATGCATGTGTGTGAGTATAATGTTGACTAATAAATATGCACACGCTTGTCCATTTTGAAAATAGAACTGTCTAAAACAATTTTCTTCAGTGACTCCTGCATAGTAAGAGACTTTAACTGTTGATCCCCACGTGAAAAAATGTTATTTTAGCGCGTATACTTAAGTACAGGTAAATCCTTTATAACAGACGCCACATAAAAAGGCTCTTAGACCCCGAACTGTTGTAGTTTGGATTATGTACTGCCTCTTTCATTTCTACCATATTTATAATTTTTTAACGTTACTTGCAGTTTTAGAGATTATTGGTCTTCAACTAAGAGGTCTTAGATTTTTGTATTAGGTAGGATTGTACGTTGGCTTCATTTATTATCACCTCTTCATTTTCCTCTTCCATCAATGAGTGCGGCCACTGATGCTTGTGTCCATTTTTGTCAGATTCCTTGGTAAATGACTGCATTCACGGAGTAGATTTTTTTAATCCATTAGCCTGGTCACCGACGGTGGTATGTGACTTTGTTCGTGGAGCTACTTTCCTTTTTGACTGCTTCTTAGTCTTTCTTAAAATCTATTTTTGATGGCTGAAAGGTGATGTTTTAAAGCTCCTTCCCAGGCTCCGGGAATATAATGAGTTTATTACATAATATTTTAGAACCAAGGTCTACGATCATTATTCAGCAAACCGCATACAATTCTGTTCAGTATATATTTATTTATTTGCTTTCACAAGTTTTTAATACTCTGTGAGCAACAATAGAGGGAGTCTCCAACCTGACGCAAAGAAAGAAGATTGTACACTCTTTAGATTTCAAATTCAGATTTTTAAACAAACCATGTGTTTTTGGCCTTTTAAAATATTACTTGTTTCTAAAAGTATATAAACGTTTCTATAATAAGTTCATCTAGATTTTTAAACCTTTAAACGAATAATAAATAGATTCATTAAACCAAATACCTAGTTGACAATCAAAACAAATGGTGTACATTCTTCTTCTTCAGACTGAAAATTAGAAAGTCGGAAGTAAAGTAGGTTTTGTAGAGTTTAGATTATAAAAATCTTTAAAAGCATATAAAATTAAAAATATGCTATCAAATTTTATGGGGTTTGCAGTAAAATGATTAAAAACATTAGCCTCGTTAATTTAAGCAATAAAAAAAATTGCTTGAAGGGGACCTTTAAAGGTCTTCTCCAGGCGTTTGATAGCGTGGGTAGGAAAGGACTGATTGGGAGTTTAATATATTATTAGTAGGGTTGAGACAATATGCACTGCATATTATGCAGTGTATGCACATAAAAATTTCGTGCATATTCGCTGGAAATATGCGTTTCATAAAATGCATATGCATTTTATAAATTGCATATGCATTTATAAAACGCATATGCAAAAGATATGCAGAAAATAATTTTAATTAAAAAAAATTAAACGTATTTCAATTAAGTAGACATTCTAGATTTCCATCTATTTCTCGATATAGGCTGTTACTAAGAAGCCTATGTATTTTTCACCAAATGTTTTTTTATTGATTGTAAAAATGATAAATCACTGAGATGTAGAATGGAAGTTAATATCTTTTTATTGTGAATTTTCATATATTAAAACACTTCTTATAAAGTCTGCTTCCAAGTACATTAACAAGTCATAAATATGAAGCATCTTTTATACAGGTAAAGCTCGTACTGCGCATGATCTTTAAACGGTCACCCACTAAAAAAAGATCAAAATTATCCGTTCTTCTGACCATACAAATCCTACAACGGCCCCTCAAATAATATTATTTATAATTTATTTTATATTTTAATATTTAATATAATAAATTTAATATTTAATATTTAATATTTTATTAGTTTACCTAGTATCTAGTCAAAAAGTGATTATATTCTGTGGTAATACAATTTAAAACCAACACTTAACTTATTGTTTTTTCTGTAATTTGATCTTGTCAACCTATTCCTCCTCGTTTTCTTTGATTAGAAAGTTCTATAGAAATTAAAAAGGTGTAACTATTCTATATTCTATAGTAATATATATATCATTTATTTACACCAAAAAAAAACCAGTAAAAATCAAGATATTAAATTAGTTATTTTTATTTGTTTTTGGTTTAATTAACGAAATATACCATCAAAGAAAACTCCCAATTACAATTGGCCTTATTTCAAAGAAATTAGAACATATAAAGCTAACCTGAACGCACATACGGTTGAGCATATAACGCTAACCTGAACGCATGAAAAGCATATTTTAAGCATAAAAAGCATATTTTAAGCATAAAGAAATATATTTTTAAGGCATAAAATGCATATAAATATAAAGCATAAAAGCCTATTTATCAAGCTTAAAGCATAAAATCCTAATTTTCATAAAGAATATGGTCACAACCCTAGTGATCACTTTTGAGATTGACCTGCCTCACGCCTCAATTTGCTCTATTGTTGCTGGAATTACTGAGAATGTTGAATCAAAGAACGCAAGATATATTTTCATCATTTCTCTGCTCTGTAGAAGTTTTTGAAGTTCTCTCTAATAATTATCTGGAATATTTAGAAGCAGAGTTCAACCAAGTTCCCCACCTCAATATAACCTAATCTATAATATTTAAATTTTTGAAGTAGAATAAATATCTAGCTCTTATTCATTCGCCTGATGTTTGTCATTTATTTATTTAGAAGTTTATCATTAATCAATTTATTTTAATAAGCACTTTTTATATGTATATAAAATAGAAATTCCATGTGCAAATAGAAAATGCATTTGCAAAATAAAAAATGCATATGCATTTTCTATTTGCATATGGAATTTCTATTAGCATATGCATTTCAAGATTTGCATATGCATTTTAAGATTTGCATATGCATTTTAAGATTTGCATATGCTTTTTTTATATGCATATGCATTTTTTCACCAATATGCAAGATATGCAAAGTCACAACCCTAATTATAAGTGTGATCCAAGGGGCAAGGGTGATGCAGGTGATAGCGGAGCTGTATAGGGGGGATAAGACTGAGGTATGGCGTGAAGGAAGGGAGTTGGTGAGATGGAAGTGAAGAATAGGATAAGGCAAGGTTGTACAGGATCTCCTAGGTTGTTTGTGATGGTTGTTGGAAGAATTATAGAGAGATTGCTAAGGAGTGCCTGGGGGTATTGAAGCGTACAAAGAAAGATAACTGTGCTTTTTTATGCGGATGATGGCTTGCTGTTCGCGAGATCGAGGCAGGAGGCGGGGGAGATGATCGATATATTGGAGGAGAGTGCAAGGGATTGTGGTTTGATTATAAGTAGGGAGAAAAGTAAATGTATGGGGACGTTGGAGAGAATGTGATCAGGGGGATGGAAGTGGTGGATTAAGTTAGATATCTACGAGTGTTGGTGAGTGCAAGGAGGGATTGTTTCAGGGAAAATAATAAGGAAAAGATAAAGAGTGCGGAGAGAATGGTGAATGTGACCTGCTCAGTGGTGGAGAGGTCCTGTGACAGGCTACTGATGGGAAAAACTTTTTGGAAGAGTGTGGTGCTGCCGGGGGTGCTGCATGCGGGGGAGATTATGGTGTGGAATAAGACGGAGGTTGAGAAGTTGCAGAGGTTGGAGAATGGGGTTTGGAGAAAGATCTTGAGGGCACCTACTTACGCACCAGAGGCAGGTCTGCAGGGTGAAGTAGGGTGCTCGTCAGCTATGGCAAGAGATATGAAGATGAAGGTTTGGTTTGGTGGGTTCTTAATGAACACAGGGAATGAGGTACTGAGGGATATGGTTGGGAGAGTGATGAAGAAGGGTGGAGGTAGTTCATGGATGAGAAAGATGGAGGAGTATATGGCAGAGCTGAGTTTGGACTGGGAAGCCTTATGGGTGTTGGATGGCAAAGAATTGGGGGGAATAGTAGATAGATGGGAGGAGAGTAGATTGAGAAGGGAGGTGGAAAACAGAAGTACATTGGTATGGAACAGAGAGAAGAAGAGAATAGGGGGAGAGTTGTACTACAATAGGTGGGGAGCATGTCTGCTGTTCAGATTGAGAACAAATTCTCTTAGGTTGGGATGGAGGGAGAGATTTTGGGGAGGTGAGGTGGGGTGTAGGATGCGTGGTGCGGAAGAGAGATATGGGTGGTGAGTATGAGCGGAGTGATGAGCTTTGGTGAGAGGAACCTTGATGGGGTGTGGAGTTTTCTGGGAGGAGGCGTGGAGAAAGAGGGGATTGTTGGCTGGGGAGGGAATAAGGCTGCCAGAAGGTAGAAGTTGAGGACTGGAGGAAGAGGTCTCGGCCCTGCGGAAAGTGCTAGGGGGTGTGAAGTCGGAGGGTCTGGGAGGGGGGACAGTGGCGCTGAAAAGCCATATTCTCGAATCCCCACGAATTCCAGTTCCATTTTCAGGTTAGCTTTGTATGTTCTAATTTCTTTGAAATAAGGCTAATTGTAATTGGGAGTTTTCATTGATGGTATATTTATATAGAAGGCAGGGTATGCTACAAATATTATGTAATTTTTTATACAAATATTATGTAATTTTTTATACAAATATTATGTAAATTTTTCCTAGATAATATTATGTAGATAGTTTTTCCAATGTAATTTATTGCATTATACCATCCATGTCAGACCATAACCCTACACAAATGGTATATTTTAAGAAAACATAACATGACAAGCAAGTATTCCATGTGCATTATAGGGTCAATAATTGATTGTAACTCAACTGTGTTAACATGGATGTTTTTTGTACAACGTACTTAAATGTATAAAGGGTATTTAGGTACTGAAATTAAGATAACCAAACATATTGTTTATTGACATATCTATTTGCTTGTCGCACTTACATAATTCTCACTTTTACAATACCATATGTGACGTCATTTGCTTACATCGTTTCTGAAGACTGGAACAAATTGAATTTGAAACTTAGTAACAAGGGGGATTGGATAATCTAAAGTGGGAAATGTATAAAGCATTGGGCAGCAGTGAGGTGTGTATGGAGAAGATGAGGGAGGTGTATAATGAATTAATGGAGGTGGGGGTGGCAGGGATGGAGTGGAAGGTGTCGGAAACATGCATGATACCAAAAACCAAGAAACCTTCAGCTAAGGAGCACATATCTATTGCTCTCACTACAGTAGGATATAAGATTTTCATGGGCCTTCTGAAGGATAAGATGGTGGAGCAGGAGCTGGACGATTTGAGAGTGAAATATCTGCAGAGTGGATTCATGAGGGGGAGGAGACTGGACGAAAACACATTTATATTGTCGCAGGTGGTGAAGGAGTGTTTCCAGATGAAGAGGGAGTTGTGGGTTGTGGCTGTTGACTTCAGCAAGGCTTTTGACAGCGTGGAGAGAGGAGCCCTAGTCGGAGCATTGATGAGGTTCGGGTGTGAACCTAGAGTGATTGATGCTGTGGTAAATATGTATAAGGGGGATAGAACCAGGATTTATAGGGAGGGAAGGGAAATAAGAGAGTTGGAGGTGCAGTGAGGGATTAGACAGGGGTGTACGGGGTCTCCACAGCTGTTCCCGATGATAGTAAGCCAAATAATAGAGGATATGCTGAGGGCTGGAGGGAGATACAGCAGTGGATTTATGCGGGTACCGATACTCTTCTATCGGTACTCTTTTGGCAAGAAGCAGGGCGGAGGCGATGAGCATGCTTGGGAGGTTGGAGGAGATAAGTGGGAGAAGAGAAGAGTTACTGTATGGTTTTTAATGATAGAGAGGATAGTGGCGTAGATTTGGGGGATGTGAGGTTGGTGAAGGAAATTAAGTATCTGGGAATGAAAATAAACAACAGCAGAGATTGCCTCAGGACACATACAGTGGAGAAAAAAAACCTCGCAAGGAAGATGGTCAATGTGATTTATATAGTGTAGTAGCGAGAGCATGCCAGAGGATGATGATGGGGAATACGTTTTGGAAAGGTGCAGTTTTACCGAGGGTATTGCATGGAAGTGAAACGGTGGTTTGGAACATGGGAGATTTGGAGAGCATTGAGAGGGTAGAAAATGGAGATTGGAGGAGAGTATTGAAAGCCCCGGATTATACGCCGGTGGTGACTCTACAAGGAGAGGTTGGATGCTCTTCAATAGTAGCTAGAGACATAAAAACGAAAGTTAAGTTTGCTAGTTACCTGATGAGATCAGAAAATAGGATAACAAGAAGAATAGTGGAACAGTTTGGAGGGGGAGGAAGGAGAGGTACGAAGTGGAGTAGGAGAGTGGAGGGATATTTAGCGGAGATAGGATTGGGGTGGGGGGGGAGGGGGTTGGGTGAGGTTGAGGGAAGAGAGATGACAAGAAGGGTGAATCGGTGGGAGGAGACAAGATGGAGAAGGGAGATAGAGAGCAAGAGTTCTATAAGAGAATATAGGTGGAAGATGGAATTGGGAGCGGTGATATCTATGATAATGGTTGGGATTCGGTGCTGTTGTTCAGGGCAAGTAGTAACACGTTGAGACGGGGATGGAGGGAGAGGTTTGTGGGTGGGAGAGTGGAGTGTCCGTTGTGTGGGTTGGGGGAGGAAGACTTAGAGTACTTTCTGGTCGGGTGTGGGAGGCTGAAGGAGGTGAGAGAGAGCTATGGTGTCGGGAGTGTGAGGGATGCTCTTGGGTTCGGGGGGATGGAGGTGGGGGTTGTTAAGGGATATATTAAGGATTCATGGGATGAGAGGAAGAGATTAATAGGATTAGCGTACGATAGGCTAATCTGTAGAGAGGCGTTGCGAATGCCATTATCCTGAAAAGACACTCAGTCGGAAGGACAGTCTCTGGAAAGTGGAGTGTCATCGGTAGGACTATTTACCGAATGGGACCTAATGGAACCTAATGGAACCTGATGGAACCTAATGAAACCTATTGGAACCTAATGGTACCGATTGGAATACCGAATGGAGTCCTACCCTTGATCCTACCCACCTCTATTCGGCTAAAAATAACTTCCATTCGGTAAATAGTCTTGGGACTATTTACCGAATGGAACCGAAAGGAACCGAATGGAACCTAATGGAACCTTTTGGAACCTAATGGAACCTAATGGAATACCGAATGGAGTCCTACCCTTGATCCTACCCATGAATTAAATAGTGATCCTACCCACCTCTATTCGGCTAAAAATAACTTTCATTCGGTTCCATTCGGTAAATAGTCTTGGGACTATTTACCAAATGGAACCGAAAGGAACCGAATGGAACCTAATGGAACCTTTTGGAACATGATGGAACCAAATGGAATACCGAATGGAGTCCTACCCTTGATCCTACTCACCACCTCTATTCGGCTAAAAATAACTTCCATTCGGTTCCATTCGGTAAATAGTCCTGGGACTATTTACCGAATGGAACCGAATGGAAGTTATTTTTCCCCGAATAGAGGTGGGTAGGATCAAGCGCAAGTGTCCGAGTAAATACTGTATGGTATTTATGTTATATATTCTAATATGATTATTCAATTATAAATCAATAGTTCTCCATTCGGTATTCCATCAAGTTCAATTAGGTTCCATTAGGTTCCATTCGGTTCCATTAGGTTCCATTCGGTTCCACTAGGTTCCATTCGGAAAATAGTCCTACCCGAGTGTCATCAAGTATCAAGTAAGTAAGTAAGTACTTGTCTATCTATTCACTATGATACTACTAAAGCAAAGTTAGTAATTCATATTATTTTATTATTATTTTTATTATTTATTGTGGGCAATTATCCAGTGGGTATTTTTTCTGTGAGCTTTTTTTTCCTGTCGGCTTTTTTTCTATGGGCTTTTAATCCCGTGGGCTTTCTTTCCTGGAACCCCTAGTTAATATCTTTGTTATAAGTTGATAGCTCTGTTACTTTGACTCTCGCCTGGTTGAGTGTCACATCATATTATATTTCTGATTCATTCTCTGCATTTCTGCTAGGTATATTTATTTATATTTTTTATATTTCTGCATTTAAAGATAACCCTGATGCTAGGGAATGATGGTCAGGAATTGTGCCCTGGGTTGCCTTGTTATGCTCTGTAGGTATTGCACGAGACTATCTTATTCGGTGAGTCAGTGACGTCAGACTATCAAGTTATCAACGTAAATTTCTATCATACTCGTATCTGGTATCTCTAAATCGTGATGTGTATCCTAGTCTCCTAGTTAGATCTTATGATCTGGGTACTAACTGTCTTTATAAATATCTTTTGTTATTTATCTGTATCTGAACGAATTTTGAGCATTCACGTTTATTATATGGTGATGACAAGACGTAACTATTGCTGATGAAGACTGCCCTGTCTGAAAAGGTCTCCTGACGCCGCCGCCCTGACTCTCCTCAGACCCAGGATTTGTAACAGAAATTAGGATTTAGGTAGGCACGAAAAATACCTACCTAACAATAACATGGAGATGGCCAATGGGAGCATTAGCATAGGAATTAAATAGGACTTGGACCCAGGATTAATCCTCAAATTCTTTCATAGCTACTTTTCAGTCAAAGACTGGCTTGGAACTTGCCACTAGGCACTAGTTAGGTAGGTACCTACCTAACCGTCCCTAGGGGCCTAGCCTAGGCTAGTTAGCAACTTAGCAATTTGCAAATTCTTTCATTTACTCTCGAGTGTCAATGTGTTCTAATTGGACTAGTAAATTAGCTAGGTGTCATTTAGGTATATTTAATGTCTACCAGTCTGCATAATATGGGACATTTTCAACATTTTCTGTGTTAACAATCCTTAATTTCCTCCTATATTTTATATCTACATGTATTTTACTGAGAACAGAAGCCAAAATGGAAGATTTCTTGGAGAACACTTCATCAGCTCTTGAGACTTGCAGTCTGGCCAGCCATGTTTCAAAGTGTGGCAGGAAAGTCGCCAGTTTAGTGAGAAAATGGATCCAGGTCGCCACATTTAAGGTACTTTAAAGGAATAATTTGACTTCCTAGTGACTATTTTACACTTGAAAACATCCTTATGCTTTATGTCTGATGCATGTGCATTGTGCATATCCTTAGACTATTTTGTGAGTGATTTACTTGATATTTACATGTTTTTCAACTTATTTAACCCCTCAAAAGTTGCCAATATACTGGCGACTTTGTCCACACTTTAAAACATGGCTGGCCAGTCTGCAAAGCATGCGTAATCCAGTCTGAAAAGTACAGCAGGATTTGTGAATTAATCCTGCGCCAAAGTCCTATTTAATTACTATGTTCCCATGTTATTTGCTGCCAAGTAATAAAGCATGTCCAAACTCGCCATTTTAATGGCGAGTTTGTGACAGTTATTTTGAGCCCTTCAAATGCAAATGGCGAGTTTTATCTATCTTTCTCCTATGCTACAATGTTATTTTGGAGAGAATTTATGAAAAATTGATCATTTTGGAGAGAATTTGTTTAATTTTGGAGAGAGATGGAGAGACAAATGGCGAGTTTATGAGACATACTATTTTACTTGGATTTGCTGTGCCCAAATTCAAATTTCTGTAGAAAATCCTGTGTCTGAGGAGACCTTCTTCTCATACTGGTGCGCTATCAGTCTCCAGATTATCAGATATTTAATTTTTGGGACAATTTCTCTCCAAAGATTTTCAAATTTCTCTCCAGAATGGCAAAAAAAACTCAAAATAGTCTTCAATAATTACATCATTTACATGTAAACATAAAAATTAATTAGAAAATTGTCTGGGAATAGGGTCAAGCAGGTAAATTGCGGCACACTAACAAACTGCGGCCTCCAACAGCCAACAACGAAACATCATAGCTTCAAACCACATGTTAAAAACTTAAATTAATAAATTTTAGCATGCACTGCTCTTCTTTTGATAGTTATGCCATTTAAATGTAATTTCGGTTCAGAATGTTTTAGAGACTCTCTTGAGATGGCCGCAATAAAAAATTTAAGGGCTGCAATTTACCTGTGTGACCCTAATTCAAATTTCAAGAGAGAGTCTCTAAAACAATCTGAACCAACAGTATCCAAAAGCTGAGCGACGCACCACATTACGGCGAACTACAATACTGCGCACCTCTGTACTTTTTATTAATTGTCTTATTGTCTCAACGTAAATGACTGTTAGGTATGTAGTTTGTTGTTCTGCACACTTCATGATTGTTTAATGACCTGGCAAGACAGATTGTATTTGGTGGTAAATTCCCAGACTGCAGGAACTGGTAAACTGTTCTCCAAGAAATCCTGCATTTTGGCTTCTGTTCTCAGTAAAATACATGTAAATATAGGAGGAAATTAAAGATTGTTCGCACAGTAAATGTTAAAAATGTCCCATATTCTGCAGACTGGGCTAAATTCCAATGATATGTCGGCAGATATTAAATTTCTCTAGCTAATAAATAAATTCCTGCAACTTGGAGTATATTTAGCTATTAATTCCTATATTACCATCAATTTTTTGAGGGGAAACTGGAAAAATGTTGGAGGACTAGACAAATTGATGAAAAATGTTGGCAGCTATTTCTCAAATTTTTGAAAAAGTCAGAGGAGTTCAGTGCACCAAATACAAACTGGCTGGCAGGGGGGTTCGGCGGGCTGACACGCCCCCGATGCATCTACCTAACGACTAGCTGATATGTTTTTATTTAGACCTCAGACTGAAAGTTTACAACAGTTACCCCATAAAATTATTGTGACGGGGCTCCATGGTTCAAACGTCATAGTTGAGGCTCGTTATTGTATTGTGGTTTTAATGAGATAAATATGGATGATTTGGAAGGACAATGAGATGATTGGATGGTTGAGGTATATTGATGATATGCGGATGGATATATACAAGTTGGGCAGTATGAGATGCAATGAGGTACAAGAGTTCAGTACAAGAAACCAGTATAATCAGATGAGAGAAAAGCCAGTATAATGAGAAGAATGCCAGGCTGCAATACAAATAAAACATATCAATAGAATATCAATCATTATAACCTACTTAATCATATTACATTATTGAACAAACAACATTCCCTGGCTTATTGGAACTTTCAAGCTTGAACAATACTATTCTTAAATTCATAATAGATACATATATACCTTGTAAACATGTCTGAAAAATATATTAGAAACATAAATATATATAATTCTCTCTACTCTTATTTACAATTAAATGCTCAATATACCCAGTTACATTATAATTATTACCGTTTTCTATGATAAATTTTATTTTCTATTCCAAATTAAACATCTCAATCAAAGAATTAAACTGCATAGTAATAGTATTAACATTGGATTCAGGTACCATCAGTCACAAATTTGATTCAACAATTACCTATCAATTTCACCCTATAGCGTCAGACCCGGTGGCCTTGCGCACCTCAACATTCCGGGTGAAGTTGCGCATCGGTAATTGTCGAAAATATTTCAAATCTGACAACACCATTGGAAAGAGCAGTTCTTAAACCCCCTAGTCCTTAAACCTGGATCCATTTTCTCGCTAAACTGGTGACTTTTCTGCCATGCTTTGAAACATGGCTACTTATATATGTATCGGGGCGTGCTGCATCCCTTCCCTTGCCAAGTCATAAAAGCAATTATGCAGTGCACTGTGCAACAAACTAACTAAGTAATTATGACTTCATAGTAAAAGATCTGGTATTTTTGTGCTGTAGGTCTTTCTCTGATTTTTATATTTTAGCACTTGCTATAGATAAAAGGAGCCATTTTAAAACCTTATTCAGAAATACCATTCGTTATGGAAATGCTTTGAGAATTGAGATATAGTGCAATTAAATTTCCAATAGGAATAACTTTCAAGTTAGATATATCTCTCCATTGGTTGATTTGTGAATATATAATTTAATTTATCTTTATATAAATTCTAATCTGTGAATACTCTCTTTTAGATTTAAATTAAAGTAGATCTAAATTTTTCCACCATGAGTATTCAGTGGACTCTCATTGCAACATGCATGTACTCAGAACTTATTGTAACATTTCTTCTGTTGCTTCCATTCATTTCTGCTAAAAGGTGAGTCTCAATTTTATCTGTAGCTATGTATACTAAATGCATATGCATGTGTTTAAAGAGCTATATAGAAACCAAGTCATTGAATTAATTTTCATATCAAAATTAAACTGTGTCCATCGCTTTATTGCATATCACTATTTTGTTAATAATTTTAATAATATTAATCGTACAGTAGTGAAACTTGGGTCACTGGAAGATTGCTTCTAGTTTAGTATCTTGCTGAAATATTTTTTGAATTCATGAGAAATTTGGAAAGTTATGAACGTTTATGTATTTTGAAGGCATTTAAACTGTCAATTGCTTTATTACAGCTCTGTGAAAAGGCCAAAAAAAGTAAGATTAACTTCTAGCAAGAGGGTAAAATTGACCCTTCTACATTTAGCTAAAGAACTTTGGAGGGATAAAATAACCATAGTTTCTTTTGTGGAAAATCCTGACACCAACCCAAAGAGAGATGAGGGTATGAGGAAAAGCTTTTTCCCATCGAAATATGCCAAAACTACCCAGGCAGGCTATAAGGCAGTCAAATAACACTAGTGCCTCCATTATCAACAAGGCTGTCATTGGTTCTTCGTCTAAACAGTGTCTTAAATGAGACGACAAGGAACGTGGAGCTCATTTCCAGGCCTCCTTTGGACAAGACCCATAAGGAAAAAGGCATTAGACGTAGCTACACAGAATTACATGAAAACAAACTTCCTACTTGTTCTTTTAACAGATGAGGCAAGAGCCACCCTTGATTGTCTGGATGGGTGGGTTAAAGTGTGAATCCTACTGGAGCTGTTGATCCACACTGGTTTCGTTGTCAACAAAGAGGTGGTGGCTTTATGTATTAAGCGGGCATCATTGGTGACACGTTCATGGGCCATTTCCGAGTACCAGAGGGTGTAAACTTAACAATCCAATCCTATATTGCCTCTTTTGTTGAGTACTTGTTCACTTTGCCTAATAATTTGCAATTATCTTGTTGGCATAATATGATTTTCTTACATTACTTCGCACAATCTCATGCTTGAAGAGTTACAACTTCTTTCCTCATATCTCTGGGCATCAAGTGAGAGACTCTTATGACTTGATTGCCTTGTTCTCTGGTCTTAAGCCCCATTTAGCATTTAGACCAATGACAGCCTTGTCAAAAATGGAGGCACTAGTGTCATTTGACTGCCTTATGACCTGCCTGCATATTATTCGCATATTTCGAGGGGAAATTATTTTTCTTGTACCTTCATCTCTCCTTGGGTTGGTGTTGGGATTTTCCACAAAAGAAACTATTTTTCTCTTGTCCTTTACAAGTTCCTTAGCTAAATATAGAAGAGTCCTCCCTTCTGCAGGACCTGCTACAATTTTTACCCTCTTGGTTGAAGTTAATCGTCCATTTTTTGGCCTTTTCACAGAGCTGCAATGAAGCGATTGACAGTTTAAATGCCTTCAAAATACATAAACGCTAATAACTTTCCAAATTTCTCATGAATTCTAAAAATATTTCAGCAAGATACTAATATAAAGCAATCTTCCAGTGACCAAAGCTACAGTACGATTAATATTATTAAAATTATAAACAAATAGTGATCTGCAATAAAGCAATGGACACAGTTTAGTAATATTAAAATTTAACAATCTCTAATAAACAGATAATAGTTTATCTATCTTCAATGGAAGCTATGTTGTCTGACACTAATATTCAATCTAACAGCTAGCTATAGACTTATAGAAGAACTCTATACCATGAATGAGATAAAGAGATAGAACATAATTTCTCAAAGCACCATTGTTGACAAATTAGCACTCTTCTCTAGATATAAACAAGAAACTTCTGAAGGTAACTCTCTGTCTACTAGTAGCTATTCATTTAACTTCTCATACCCCTGAGAGTGCCCAATAATAAAGTAATCTTTTAAGATGAGAGAATAATTTCAATAGAGTTGAAATTCTTGTAATAGATTTACAGCATCTTCACTAAGTCAACTGAAGATACTCTATCTTTGTTATTAAATTAAATCTTTTTGCTGAGAACCAAAGTCTAATGGAGGAATTTTGGAGAACACTTGATAATTTTCTGGATTCAGTTGTGATGTTCCTGCCATTTCCAAAACATCGATGCCTTTAATTTTCATTTAAACTGGTGCAAGTGAACAGAAAGTTAGCATAATGAAAAACTGCAATGCCTTCATTAGATGAAGCTTAAGATTTCTTTCAATAATTTCATCATCCTCAATTTTTTTTTGTGTTTTGTTCTCCAACGATTTTGTATCCACTCTTAATATGCTAATTTATTTCGATTTAAAAGTATGAAAATTCATGTTCCATTATAACTAATTCTATATTTACTCCTATATCTTAACAATCAACCATTTTCACAAATCCAGAACTGGACATCTTTTATATTGATATCAATACTTACTATTCAATTTCAAAATGGAGCTAATTCCTAATTTGGAGAATTACTGATCACTGATATCAAAACGAAGATTCTATTTAATTACTTTACTACTAGCTATCTCAAGAAAACAATCTGTGAATATTAAAAGGGGAATCAGAAGTTGATACCTTTAAGTTATTGCTATTTGGCAATAATATTATATGAAAATGTTAATGTTTAATTGCAATATTATCTGAATAGATTAATACTAAGACTTTCATATTTCAGATGGCACTCCTTCTTCAAGTCCAGTTTCCTGAGCAGCATTGCTGCTATGTCCCATATTTATTTCAAGATATCATTAGCTGTTCTAATTCTGTGTTTTGTTGGTGAGTTGCTAGAAATAGTCTAAAAACTGGAAAACTTTTCTATTCAACTCTTAAATCCACTATAGTGAACTAGTTGGAGTTCAATATAGAGGAGCTGTACTGTATAACAATAGCCTATGTGTTTTTCAGATGCCATCAGAGAGATGCACAAATACTCTTCAGACCCCAAAGACCATAGCCATGACCACTCTGGTCAGCACCTTGATGTTGAGATGCAGCAGCACATGAGACTGTTCAGGGCACAGAGAAACTTTTACATCTCCGGATTCTCTCTCTGTCTTTGCTTGTAAGTTTAGTGAATATCTTTTGCTTAGTTCTACAAAATACTACATAGATAATGTAAGCTGTAACTACACAAAATATTCATTTATTTATTATTTATAAGATATATCCATTATTGGACTATATTTCCCAATTAATTTATATAGCTATATGAATATACTTTTATTAGCTACTGAAAAAGATTTTATTTAGTTTTTGATAATTTTAGGAATTTTTTGAAATTTGATACAAAATCAAAGCTACATAGCCAATATATTATTTTGAAATGTCCATCTTTTCCGGATTAGTTTTTCACTTTTTTGAATTACAGCATCGTGAACCGCCTCATGACCCTGATCAGCACCCTGGCTAGAACTGAGGCCGAATGTGAGGCTGCAATGAAGCAAGCCAAGTCAGCCTCTGCTGCTGCCTCTCAACTGATGAAAGGAGAAGGAAAGGGTAATACCTCTCTCAATTTAATATGTTTGAAATTCATATGAAAATTACAAGGGTAGTTAGATCTTAATTATCTTGTCTGTTCCAAATTTTCGGACATGTCAGAAGAAAAATTTTAATTGGTAGCTATCCATGATACCTGCAGGTAACATGGATATCAATAAAAATTAAATAATTATTATTACATATTTTTTTCTTACGTGTCGTAAAATGTGTAGCTACCTGACTGATAATCAAGAACTTGCCGCAATTCAATATTATGTGATCAACTCTTAATGATTATTCACATTTTTCCTAACATTTGATAACTCAGAGGAAGGCAGCATCTCCACTGCTGAAGCCAAGAAACTGCAGGAGAAGATGAAGAAGATGGAGGCAGAGAAGGATGCTGCTCTGAAGCAGGCTGAGAGCGTCAGCAGAGAGTATGACCGCCTCATGTCGGAGATGAGCAAACTGCAGGCCGTGAAAGAGCCTCAGACAGATAAGAAAGCCGACTAAATGCTTAGCGAGGATATTTTTATAATAGCAAACAATTTGAGAAAACCTGAAAGATTGAATTTAGCAAATCAACATCCTATACTATTTGATTATCTTATTGTATACTAATCACGTGAATTGATGGTATTGGTAATGTAATAGATATGATGGCAAATAAATCTCAAAATTGACGATCAAAACATCCTATGTTGGTAATGTGTAGAGTTTTTCTTGTTTCAGTTGTTTTTAATTGTATTTAGTGTGGGTTTGCTTCTTTTTCTCCTAGCAGTATACATTTGATAGTTATATATCACCATCTTTTATTTTCAATATTTAGAAGTCCCTGTTATGCCAAATAAAAGTTTTCTTCAGTTTAGTCCTTCATCATAACAGATTATAATTATTATTAGTAGTATTTATTAAAATTGCGTAAAATATTAATTATATATTTGACAAGTTTCTTTTTGTGTAGCTATTAAACTCTATTCTAGATCTAATTTTTGTTCAAACATAAAATATTTTTCCATTTAAAACAAGACTAATATATTGAGTTTTCATCTCTTATACATTTTGAAAGGCCCTGCTTTAAATGTGTGATATGAATTGGTTGTAACAGTAATTTAGTTTATGGTTACTAACTCTATTATTAAGCGAGGCTATCATTTCTAACAGTATATCAATTTATAGTGTTTTTGTTTTACTCTTTTGCCGTAAGTTCGTTTCAACATTATATTAATGGTTTTTTCTTCCGTATTCAAGTTAGAAATTAGATTGAAAAGTTTTACGTATTACTATATGAAGAGATAGTTGCTTTATTTTTTACTCTGTATTGAATTTTTTTCAAGATTATGTGGTTTATAGTAATCTGTACTTCATTCAATTTTCCAATATGGCCAATAAAATTCTTTAAACAGTTCTATTTATTTGATAACCCAGGTAACAGAAAATTAAATGATCTTCATTAGAATAGGTAAATTTCGAAGGTCATTCGTTACATTGAACTAAAAAAATTGAACAGTTGTTGAGAGAAAATGAGATTGAGAACATATTTTTTGATTATATTTTTTCTCTGAACAGAAAAATAGATCAGTTTCCCAATCAAATAGTATTTATTCAAGAAAAGAATAGCTATAGGATCTTTCTCTTTTGACGACTACCGCCAAATTTAATTTAAATTATTTTTTATATTGTATGTACTTTTGTCCAAAGAATCTGAAAATAATAACAGTTTTTTTGGGGGAAACTAATATATTTTGAGATATGAGGGTTTAAAGTTATTTATATCATATGTATTACTGAGGGATCAAGATTCGAGAACTTTGAAAAAACTAGTGTTTTCATTGGAATTACTCGACATTATAGATTTTTTACATGAAACTGTTATGTACTTATCCAGGAACCAGTTTATTAGATTTTGGAACCGATGTGGTCAAAGGTCATTGATAATTCAAAAAGGATTCAAACAAATGACCTGTGATTGGGGGTGACGATTGTTTAATATCCAGGAACCATTTGATTAAATTTTATGAGCAAATTACGGGTCAAAGGAAAAGCTCATTTGTAACTCGAGGATTGTTGGATGGTCAAGATCCTTTATTTAATAAATGTTCTAACAAGAGATCATTTTTATACTACGACCTCTATTTATCAACATAAGTTTATGCATTCTTTTTATATAATGTGTCTTTAAGAAATTTGATTTATTATAAATTTATTTTTTAATCAAGATGTCACTTTGTTGATTCCCTTTTCAGCTGGTCAGTCTTTCTCATTTCATGTTTGGGTTTTCCCTCTGCAACCACAGAAAGAAATTAGTATTCACTAATCTAAATCTTATCCAAAATGTGCTTTAAACTTTTTTGCTAATATTCACGACTATAATAACAGATAGTTAAATATTGATAATGTGGTATCATAGATAATTGAAATAAATATATATGATAAATTGGAGCAAGTAAAGATAACGGACCAGAAATGAAGCAAGTAAAGATCATGAAGATCTATAACCAAATATTTCCGATGCGAGCATTTGTATACCAGGTGACGTTATGAGTCGCTCGCGTGACGTCACACTTTAGCGTCATTTTCAAGTGCGAGTATCCTTCTAAATATTTAATTCATGACCTAGACTAATACATTTTTGTATTTAATTGCTAATATTTAATAAATCAACAAAAGGGGGAAAATAGTTTCGTCGATCTCAGTCGAAGCTTAAACGCACCTTTAACAAATTTATTTTTCATTTCGTTTATATTTACATAATTTCAAGGTTCATCATAAATGTTTACTCATATTGTCTGAACTATTTTCAGTAGCTTGTGATGAGAGCTCGCATATTATCTTGGCTTTATGTTTTCCGTATTTTATATTCTTCATTTGTCAAGAAAAAACAAAAAATGGTTATTGGAGTCGTTGCAAAATGATTTTCGTATAAGAAGTAAAATGAAGTAAAGGAGCGTCTTACTAAGAATTAATATTGGTGCTCTAAAAACTGTGAAATATACCTATTTAATACCTATGGTAGTTTGACGGGTAGTCCCATATTATTCATTAAAAGCCAAATCGTTGCACATAATATACGAATCAGAAATTGAGAAAACTCGTTTGCTACTAACAAAATTCTTCTCATCTCAGTCATCTGATGAAGCATGATGACATGATTGCTGAACAATTTTGTTTGTGTAGTAATGCTTCATTTACTGATACTAATAAATTGAATGAAACCCAGTCTCAGACTGCAGAATTAAATATGGAACATTTTTACAAGACTCTCACACTGTGCAACAAATCTGCGAGACTGAGAGTCTGAGACCAATTGTAGAAATTGTATATCTCTGTGGGAGATCTTGAATTAATTCCTATGTAACCATTAATTTAGCTGCAGGAGATTTTGAATTAATTCCTATGGACCTATGGGCTATGTCCAGAGTGGAATAATAACTCATTTCAGATTGACTAGTAACTCTGTTGGGAATTTAGAATGAACAAAAATTACTCATTTTAACCCTAAAAAATGCAGAAATCAGTAAATTATTTTATAAATTTCAACTCCACAGTGAAAACTGATGTAAAATAAGTCATTTATGCTTCACAATTGGGCTTGTTGTGATGATAAACATCACTAATGGGAATGCATGAAGTTAGGAGTAACTCTGTTAGAATTTATGTTTTCCAGTCTGGGGCTATGTGATAATGTGACTAATTAATTTAGCTGCAGCCTGCAGAAGATTCTGAATCTGCTCCAGACTGTAATTATATTTTATGGTTCAGGTTAATCCTCAGACCTCAGTCTGCAGAATATCCAATCTGTATTTTGTGGTAAATTCCACCGACATCATGACATGTCGGTGGAATTTTTTTCCCATTGAAAATAATATTCTGGCAAAGTCGGTGGATATTTAGCTATTTATTCCTATGTTACCATTAATTTTCGGTGGATAAATTGGGAAAATGTTGGTGGATCAACAAAATTAAACAAAATTTATGGTGGATTTTTTCAGCTTTTTGAAAAAGTCAGTGGGATTTTGTGCACCCCCAAGTAAAATAGTATGTCTTAATAAACTAGCCATTTGTCTCTCCAGCTCTCTCCAAAATTCAACAAATTCTCTCCAAAATGATCAAATTTTCATAGATTCTCCAGTCTGCAGAATATGTGAGATATTTGGGATATTCTCTCCGAACAATTTTGAATTAATTCCTATATTTACATTAATTTTGCTACGAACACTTCTGAATTAATTCCTATGTTTACATTAATTTAGCTACGAACAGAATCAGGGATCTCTACGAACACATTACCTGTTTCTGCAGATTGGTAGATTCTCTTCAAAATAACATTCTAGCATAGGAGAAAAATAGATAAAACTCGCCATTTGCAATTGAAGGGCTCAAATTAACAGTCACAAACTCGCCATTAAAATGGCGAGTTTGTATGCTACAATGTTATTTTGAAGAGAATCTATGAAAATTTGATCATTTTGGAGAGAATTTGTTGAATTTTGAAGAGAGCTGGAGAGACAAATAGTGAGTTTAAGACATACTATTTTACTTGGTGTGCACCAAATACAGACTGGCAGAATATGGGACATTAAAACATTTTTAACATTTTCTTTGCAAACAGTCCTTAATTAAGTTAATTTCCTCCTATGTTATAATGTTTAGTTGTTTACATGTATTTTTCTGAGAACAGCAGCCAAATTCCAAAATGAGGATTTCTTGGAGAACAGTTTACCAGTTCGGCAGATTGTATTTCATTGTAAATTCTCCATTGAAAACCTGTCTGCAGAATATGTGAGATATTTGGGATAATCTCTCCGAACCATATTTTAGAGTGTGGCAAGAAAGTCGCCAGTTTAGTGACAACATGGATCCAGGTCGCCACATTTAAGATACTTAAAAGGAGAAATTTGGCTTCCTAGTGAAGATTTCACAATTGGAAACATCCGTATGCTTCATGCCTGATGCATGTGTATCTCTTGTGACTATTTTAGGAGTGATTTACTTGTTATTTACAGGTTTTCCAATTTATTTAACCCCTCAAAATTCGCCAATATACTGGCGACTTTGTCCATACTTTAAAACATGGTCTCCGAACAATTTTGAATTAATTCCTATATTTACATTAATTTTGCTACGAACATTTCTGAATTAATCCCTATATTTACATTAATTTTTCTACGAACAGAATAAGAGATCTCTACGAACACTACCAGTTTCTACAGACTGGACTGAAAATAATATTCTGGCTAATTTGATGGATTTTTAGGTATTAATTATTATGTTACCAACTTACCATTAATTTTCAGTGGAAAAATGAGTAAAATGTTGGTGGATCAGCCAAATGGCTGGAAATTTATGGTGGATTTTTTCAGCTTTTTCAAAAAGTCTAGTGGAATTTTCAATTTTGTGCACCAAATACAGACTGGTGGCAGTTCCGACTGTTCGGAGTTCCCCAGTCTGAAAAGTAGGTCTCCAGAGACCCCAGTCTCAGGTCTGCAAAGTGCGTCAAATGTGTCACCAAGATTTCATATTTCAGGACAATTAGTCTTCAAAAATTTTCAAATTTTGTCTCCAAAATGACCAAATTTCTTCAAAATGGTCTCCAATAATAACATGTAAACATAGGAACTAATTAGAAAATAGTCATCAAGATCTTGTTTTGATAAATTTTCCCTCAAATATAGTCTCTAAAGATTTTTGGTAACATGAAGCCAACTGAAGCCAGTTGCAGACTGGGATTAGAGCTCTCCAAAATTCTCCAAATTTGTATCCAAAATGATCAAATTATCATAAATTCTCTCCAAAATAACATTGTAGCATAGGAAAAAATTAGATATTTCTCACCATTTGCAATCGAAGGGCTAAAAATAACTGTCACAAACTCGATATTAAAATGGCCAGTTTGGGCATGCTTTATTATCTGGGTCTGCAGACTGCAGAAACTGGTAAAGTGTTCATAGAGATCTCTTATTCGGTTTGTAGCAAAATTAATGTAAATATAGGGCTTAATTCAGATGTGTTCGTAGCAAAATTAATGTAAATATAGGAATTAATTCAGAAGTGTTCGTAGCAAAATTAATGTAAATATAGGAATTAATTCAAAATTGTTTGGAGAGAATATCCTAAGTATCTCCCATATTCTGCACACTGGCAGTACTGAGCCTAGTTTCAGAGAATGTTCATAGAGTCACCAATATTTTTTTTCAAAAATAAATCAACAAAAGTTAGTAATGCAGTTGCCAGTCATCAAAATTTAATCGCAATTTTGAAAGTTGGCTGTCGTTAATACCTATATAATTATCAACCATATAATTGAGCCCAGTCTGCAAAAGATGCATGAAGTTATGAAGTTTATCCTGCGACCATCGAGGCCTTGAAATTAGTCCCCTGAATTATTCGGTGACAATTTTCTAATTATTTCCCATGTTTACATGTAATTATTAGAGTATTTTGAGGCTTTTGGCCAATTTGGAGAGAAATTTGAAAATCTTCAGAGAAAATTGCCCCAAAACTTAAATATCTGGAGACATATTGTGCATGCTTTGCTGGTCCTGAATTATGTGGCAACAATTTTCAATCAATTCCTATGTTTACATGTAATTATTGGAGAGTATTTTGGCCATTTTGGAGAGAAATTTGTATATCTTTAGAGAGAAATTGCCCCAAAAATTAAATATTTGGAGACTGATGTCTGATTGTGCATGTTTTGCTGACTAGCATTGAGTCAGGTAATAAAGCATGTACAAACTCTACATTTTGATGGTTAGTTTGTGACAGGTTTTTTGAACCCTGAAATTGCAAATAGTGAGAATATCTATTTTTCTCCTATGCTACAATGTAATTTAACTAATTTTCATAAATATTTTGAAGAGGATTTATGATATTTTGATCATTTTGGAGAAATTTGTTTATTTTTGGAGAGAGCTGGAGAGTTTATGAACCATACCATTTTACTTGGTCATTGAGTATGTCAGATAATGCCAATTAATTGGCATGAGATCTATATTCACCAAATCCATTTATATGTAATTGGTGTAGATATATAATGAAATTGAATTAGGTTCAGATATACTAATTGGCCAGTCTGCAAAGTTTTCACAATCAGTCTCCATATATTTAGTTTTTAGGGCAATTTTTCTCCAAAGATTTTCTAATTTTTCTCCAAAATGGCCAAAAAATCTCAAAATACTCTCCAATAATTACATGTAAACAGGAATTAATTGGAAAATTGTCGCCAGATAATTCAGGAGACCAATTTCAAGGCCTCCATAGTCGCTGAATGACCTTCACTTGTTGCATCCTTTGCAGACTGGTCTCCAAAATAACATTGTAGCCTAAGCATAACAGTAAAATTACTAAAATAGATATTTCTCTCCATTTGCAATTGATTGGCTCAAAATACACAAACTAGCGATTAAAATGGCGACTTTGGGCATGATTTATAACCTGGACTGCGGGAGTATTCTGAATCTGCTGCTGAGAGTCAAGAGAGTAACTCATTCTCAAATTAAAATCTCTGAGAGATGTCACTAACTAGCCATTAAAATGGCGAGTTTGGGCATGCTTTATAACCTGGACTGCGGGAGTATTCTGAATCTGCTGCTGAGAGTCAAGAGAGTAACTCATTCTCAAATTAAAATCTCTGAGAGATAGGAGACTCGGACACATTCACATTACAATGTCTATTTTTAATAGGTCATGTTATACAGTTATGGTGTTGCCATGTATGTCAGTTTAAGCCAATTAATTGACTTAACTTCAATTGGTCAAAACTCAGATATATGCAATTGGCTCAAAATTCTGAATTAATTCCCATGTTAATTTTGGCTTGAAAAGAAGTGAGCCAAAATTAGTTGTCTCAGAATTTTTTTCGGCTCAAAATTTGCATGTCATAAAGGCTTAAAGCCAATTAAGTGGTTTACATTTCAAATGGTCAAAACTCAGATATATGTAACCAATTGGCTTAAAATTTTGAATTAATTTTAGCTTGAAATTTGTAAAAGTAAAAATCATATTTGGCTTGTCTCAGAATTTTTGTGAAATTTTGGCCAAAATATTGGCTTACAGTTAAAACCATGGATTCATGGAATACAGTCCGGGTAGCATAGAAGAAAACTAGATACCTATTCCTCTCCATTTGTAATTCAAGGGTTCATAATCTAGCTGTCAGTAGCTGGCCAATAAAATGGTGTGAAAGGACATGTTTTATTACCATACCTGGTCTGTAGAGTTGTCTTGTAGACAGCCAGTCTGCAAAGCTTGTCAATCTCGCCAAAGATCTTTGGAGATGTTGTTTGGAGGTAAATATATCTTTACAAGATCTTGGAGACTAGTTCCTAATCAATTCATATGTTTGCATGTAATTAACTAATTATTGGAGACAGTTTGTCAGTTTAAAGAATTCTGGTCATTTTGGAGACAGATTGAGACTATTTTATGAGAAATTTATTTGCAATTAATATATTTTAGAAATTATTTTGCAGCTTCAAAGTGGCTAGTGAGATGTTTAGTTTCAGTTTTCTTTTTCAAAAAATCTCCAGCTCACTGGTGACTTTGACCATACTTTGAATCAATACTTGCCATGTTTTAAAGGATGATAAACTTAATGGACCTCAGGAAAATCCAAATTTATTAAATGTTTATAGCTATTATATATTTTTAAGTAATTTTCATTTTCCAAATCTCAGAATCCTCTGATTTTTATAAATTCAGAGAATAAAATATAAGTCAGTCTAGTTTTTCTAAATTTCCAATAAGAATTGCAAATTAGCCTCCTGAAATTATTTGTTATTGCTAACTGTAGCTATATAAATTGCTACAGAAATACTTCCTTCTGTAGGAATAGGTAAATGTATTTGAGTATTCCAAATTTTATATTCTGCTTAACTGAAATCCACTTCCTTTCAGAAATCTCAGTTATATATGCTATTAAAAAATAATGAAGTCAAATAAAGTATAGCATTAATTTTCTGGTTGAATCAAAAGCAAACCTCAGTCATGTATAAGCATCCATATTCTATGAATATGAGTGACTTGGAGCCACAGAAAGGTAGGAGGAAGTTTATGACCCAATGCCATATTAACTTGAAAACTACTTTTCTCAAATTGGCATTCGAAATGAAACCTCGTTACTCATTTGACTATCAATTTCAGATCCATTATCTCTGACAGAGACCCAGATGCCCACACACTCGGGAATGATGATGGGGAAGCCACAAATACAAATGCTTCACACTGACATCCATATGCAAACCAATTCAATGCCCATACACAGTGCCGCTATGAATTTGCACAGGACAGACATGCATCACGCCTCAAAGAATTTAGTTCAAATGCAAGTGCCAAGCATCCATGTTGCCAAACATGATCAACTGCACCATGCATCGCCACACATTCCTAAACATGATTTACAAATACCAAACACGCCACTTTCAATGACTACTAAACATGATTTTGACCTTCACATTTCAAAGCAAGGGTTACCAATTGAGAATTCTAATATTATTTTACATAATTCAAATCTCCATGGTGAGAAGCATTCAGGATTGCTAGCTCAGAGTGACAGTAGTTTACCCACCTCTTTAAAGCAGACCGAAAATGCAACCCACACTCTTATTGCTTCTAGTCCTCAAAACACTAATATCCCCCCTATTGATATGAATCACTCTCATACTGTAAATATGAATCATGATGAAAAACCTCTTCTTGATACTGTAAAGCAAGAAAAAAGAAAATTGAACAAGAAACCCAAACCCAGAAAAGGTAAGTTAATAGAATAATTAGGATAGCTAATTTATACTTAGAAGACATCTGAACAAAATGTATTGCTGCTATAGTTTTACTTTTTTATATTCAATTTATGATTCTTCTTCTTATTTCAGATAAAATTGATATCCCTGGACTTAGAAAAGAAAGAGGAAAGACTTACACTCCTCTCGAGAGACAAAGAATCTTGGCAAGAATAAAAATGTGTGATCTTTGGAATGATGGCTACACAATATCAGAGATATCAAGGAAGATGAAAATGACTAGGAATACTGTTAGGCATTGGATACAAAAAGGTGAAGAAACTGGTGATTTGTCATCAAATCCACGGCAAGGTGGACCCAGGAAAACTACTCCCGACATTGATGAAGCCATTGTTAAATACATGCAAACTCATCCTGTTCTGAATGCAACAGAAATTCAAAAGCATATGAATATTGCTGTATCAGCTGAAACTATACGTAAGCGATTGAGAGAATCGGGGGTTTGGAGAAAACCAGAGAAAGGAAATAGAATAAGAAAAGGCTATAGAGATGATGAATCGGATGACAATACTGAAGGAAATCTACAGCAACATATCACTCCATCATTTCATAATCATCAATATGATGTTGATCAAGTAAATATGAATAGCTCTAATACAATCCATACTGTCAAACATGAATTGCCTCATGATTTCAGTAACACCCAAGAACAAGTATTACGCAACCCATATGATGAATATAAACTACCAATAACACACCCAGTTGATGCTGCTTCTGCTTTTGATGAAGTTCTTTTCAACAGCATAGCAGCTTACGAAAACAATCAGTATGAAGGATGCCGTGAAAACAATCTGAATAGTAGTCAAAACAACCGAATCCAAACTTGTGAAAGTCCTAATAGTAATAAGGAACTGCCTGTTGTACCTAAGAAAGAAGATAGTGAAGACTCTTCTGAATGGTCTGGCAGTAGTAGGGGTAAAACATATACACAGCTAGAAAAGCAACGGATTGAATCTCGTACTAAAATTGTTGAAATGCATAAATTGGGTTATCCTGTAGCTGAAATCGCTAGAGAACTTGGAATAACTCGACAAACTGTTAGAGTATGGATTAGGAGAGAAGAGGAAAGTGGTGATCTTTCCTCTAATTCGAGACCTGGTGGACCTCGTAAAACTGCACCTGAAATAGACTTTCAAATATACCAGTGTTTCAAAGAGCATCCAAATTTTACAGCTACTCAAATACACGAGAAACTTCGTCTTGAATGTTCCGTTGAAACCGTTAGAAAAAGGTTACGTGAGACGGGTATGTATCAACATAGAACACCAGTTAAGAAATGTGAAAATGAACAACAAAAGAAAAAGTGTAAAATTTCCCCAGATAAGGAAACTCCTCAACCTACCACTAATGTGAAAAAGACGAAAGGATCTGGTTCCAGTGAAGTTACTGATACAGAGGAGATGATAGTTATTCCCAGTGTTAAATTTTTATTGAATAATATAGGGAAAAAGCAAAATGGAGCACAAATTCCTCCAAGAAGTCTTCTTACTAACTCTGGTGGCTCTCACCTTTCGCAACCACCCATCACCGAAAATCAATCTCTTGTCAATCAAGATACTGTTGTACCTACTCAAGCAAGTGCGGCATTTATTCCATGCCCAGTTTATCCGAATCGGATTCCTGATAATTCTGCTATTCTGAATAGAGAGTCTGTTCAAGCAGGCTATCTTCCTTGTTCTGAACAATCTCCAATTCACCATGCGAGAGATGCTACGTCTCACCAGTCGTCTGGAATTGTATCTTCACATGGACTTGTTCATAACATATCACCCCATTCTTCGAGACACTCTATCCATCATCCTGACCCTTCTGGACTTTCTTTACCACCTCATTCAACTATAGATACTAATCTATCTCATTCAATAGGACACACAATATCTTCTCATCCTGTGGGACACTCGGCTTCACCACATTGTGCTGGTTTATCAGTTGCCCCTCAATCTTCTAGACTTCCAATTCCTCATTCTTCAGGTCTATCCACCATGTCCCATTCGACTGGACACTCTGTGCCTTCACATTCAACTGGACACTCTATATCCTCCCATTCAACCGGGCACTCCTCCATCCCTTCACATTCAACTACTGGCCACTCCATACCTTCACATTCAACTGGACACTCCTCTATCCCTTCACATTCAACTACTGGCCACTCCATACCTTCACATTCAACTACTGGCCACTCCTCCATTCCTTCACATTCAACTGGACACTCCTCTATCCCTTCACATTCAACCGGACACTCCTCCATCCCTTCACATTCAACCGGACACCCCATTTCATCACATTCAACCGGACACTCCATCCCTGTTAATTCCACAGGTCACTCTATAGATGTTGCTGTTCCTCATTCTTCAATTCACCCGATAGAGCACCCTGCTCCTCACTCTTCCATCCAATCTGTTCAAATAGAATCTCGAGAACCTCCCACACCTGCCCATTCAACTTTAGAAACCGTATTCCCTCACTCTACTGATCATCTAATAACACCGCCTCTCTCGACTGGACAACATGCTCACACTCATGCTGTAATGGGAAATGTCCTTCCTCATCATTCTGTAGCACCTTCTCATTCAACAGCGCACACAATCCCCCATGCCCACTCTTCTGTAAAGTCTTAGTACACTAGAATTCTGGAATTAGATTTTATAACTACCATTTCGCTAACGGAACATTTAGTCGACCAATTTTCGTAAGGTGGATATTAACACACTCCAATATAGGTCATAAAACAGTCATGAAGTATGCTGTACAACAAACTAGCGGATGCAACAAACTACATAATGACAATTTATGTGGAGAGTTTCATAATAATCTTCATTTATATATTAAATAATATCCATTTAGGTTTTACAAAAATTCGTAGACGAAACTTCTGTCAATGAAATGCCTACACACAGCTTTCATACATAATCGTGAAACTGGCAAAATCTTGAAACACGCCAAATTATATTTTTCTTCTGTTGTTGTCTCTCCACAATAACGTTAATAATTATCTCTACGTTTCTCTTCTATGTGTTCTTAGCTCTATATAGGTTGATATTTTTATACATAATTTATTTCTCACTTCCCACCAGATACAGAAAGGCGTTTCTATTAACTGTGATTTTATTTATCTCTGATTTTATGAATCTATTCTCCTATACTTTCAGTATTAATGTTAACCAGATATCTGAAGCCTTATACACGGAATAATTTTTTGAGTGGCAATGCACTAAATAACGTTACTATTTAATTATTGTACAGAGGCTTATGTAATATTATTTACTTATGTTTGAATAAAGTGTATGAAGTATGGCATTCTCAATGTACTTCACCGTGTATAAGCTGCTAAAAGGATTCTTTATTTAGATAGTTACTAGTTATGATGCATTTCGTTAGATTCGTTTAATATTAGGAGTATTTTTTGATCTTTTTTTTTTTAAACCATCTAAACTAGAAGCTTTTTGACTTGTATAGGTAACAACATTTTGTTGAAATCACATGCAGCTGTATTAGTCGATATGTTCAGTTTTTATATTTATATTCGCGATATATTGTACGATATTGATAGCATTATTTAGGATTCATTGTCTTTTAATTTTTTTTTTGCTTTGCATTTTTTAAAGTTGTAAATTGTTTGCTTAAGAGTAACTATTTTCTAAACTCTCTATCTTTGCATTCATGACATAGGTATTTTTTCTAGTTGAGATTATGGTTACAGAGCCATTTTCAAAAATGTATACCAAGCTACTCTATACTGATTTCTTTTCTATTAAAATTAATAATATCCATTGTATCTCTATTTAACTTTTTTTTTAAATTTATATGTCTTGTATATTATTTATTTATCTCTGTGTTACTTTTTGGTTGTGAATGTTGGTTGTAGACCACCTTTTTTTTTTAAATACAAAGAAATTGTGAAAAGCACGCGTCATAATTAGCTACAGCTAGTACGTAAAAATAATTCATTTATTTTTCTCCAAACCGTAAATTGTTATTCCGATTTTAGCAAATATATATATGCCTGCCTATTTGCTACCATCATAAGATAGTGATAGGCCTTGTACAAAGTGTCATATCTATGAACATATCAATTGCACACAAGAATATTTCTCCTAAATAATACATGAAAATATTTAAAAGGAACTATACATATTTATTACAGCAGTATTGATGTAATCTAGTACAACCGATTATGCATCTGATTTGTCGTTATAAAATCGATTCTTCACTCATCCAATCTTTATAATATTGATTTATATTTCTAAAGTTAGTGGTTATTGGGTAGAATGTTACTTTCCTAGCTAAATGGAGTATTTAATTGTAACCATCCGATCTGAAGGAGGTTCATTTGTTGTCTTTTATACAGTTTCAATATAAAATTGGCGAATTCGAGAACTCACATTTCCAACTGTACCACCATGCTATTCAAATTATCAATATTTTTTATCATAACCTTTTGTAGTTATAATTTAGTCTGCAGCTTATAGGTATGATATGCTGAATAATTTCCTAAAACTGTGCAATAAAAGATAGTAGCTTCTGTTGATTATAGGTAGTCTATTCATTTGTTAGCATAACAGTTCTCATTATTTTATATAATTATTAAGAGGCTCTATCCCTCTCTCTTATTTCGGATGTGGAAAGAGAAATAATTACAAAGTACTTTGAAGAAGTTGATGCAGTCTTTGGTCAAAGTCAACTATCATCATTTAGTGACAATTCTCATCAGATTTTTCATGCTTTTGCTATTATTTTCTCTATACCATGCTAGATAGCTTGTTATTATTAAATTCGCTTAATTTTTTTATATTTTTAATTATAACATCAAGAAAATTAGTATACTATCATTATATTCTGTGTATATTTGTACTAGCTATAATTTATTTTAAATGTTTATTTTGTAAATAAATTCGGTATACGTACATATCTGATACCTAACCGAATATTGTAGATAAAAACTTTATATAATAAAACAAATTATGACATGTATGCAGTCCATTATTAATTATTCCCACTTGATATATATAAAAGGATAATGAAGAAGACCATAAGATATTTAAATTAATCTATTCAAACCTAACCAGGCAGCTCACAAAGAGACACATGTGGTGTAGTTATATATGCAACAACTTGATGTACATTAAGAAACTATCTCCCTTTAAGTTCTGTAGCTAATCTTTCAATTAAGATTATATCATACGGATATAGAACTCAAATCTTCCAAGAGGTGTGTAGCGAGAAGACTTCCCAAGATATTCGTGGCAGACGCTACTACGAGCTACTCGTGGCAGACGCTACAACAAGCTACTCGTGACAGACCCTACTACGAGCTACTCGTGGCAGACGCTACAACAAGCTACTCGTGACAGACGCTACAACAAGCTACTCGTGGCAGACGCTACAACGAGCTACTCGTGGCAGACGCTACAACGAGCTACTCGTGGCAGACGCTACTACGAGCTACTCGTGGCAGACGCTACAACGAGCTACTCGTGGCAGACGCTACAACGAGCTACTCGTGGCAGACGCTACTACGAGCTACTCGTGGCAGACGCTACTACGAGCTACTCGTGGCAGACGCTACAACGAGCTACTCGTGGCAGACGCTACAACGAGCTACTCGTGGCAGACGCTACTACGAGCTACTCGTGGCAGACGCTACAACGAGCTACTCGTGGCAGACGCTACAACGAGCTACTCGTGGCAGACGCTACAACGAACTACTCGTGGCAGACGCTACTACGAACTACTCGTGGCAGACGCTACTACGAGCTACTCGTGGCAGACGCTACTACGAGCTACTCGTGGCAGACGCTACTACGAGCTACTCGTGGCAGACGCTACTACGAGCTACTCGTGGCAGACGCTACTATGAGCTACTCGTGGCAGACGCTACTATGAGCTACTCGTGGCAGACGCTACAACGAGCTACTCGTGGCAGACGCTACTACGAGCTACTTGTGGCAGACGCTACTACGAGCTACTCGTGGCAGACGCTACTACGAGCTACTCGTGGCAGACGCTACTACGAGCTACTCGTGGCAGACGCTACTACGAGCTACTCGTGGCAGACGCTACTACGAGCTACTCGTGGCAGACGCTACTACGAGCTACTCGTGGCAGACGCTACTACGAGCTACTCGTGGCAGACGCTACTACGAGCTACTCGTGGCAGACGCTACTACGAGCTACTCGTGGCAGACGCTACTACGAGCTACTCGTGGCAGACGCGTGTTGTCTCACGTACTCCCATACACAAAGTGACCCTGCAACATGCGCATTCAGTGACCTGGTCACTCCGAACTGGGGTATCTCAACACAGACGTCAACTTTCTGGAGTAAGTCGCAAGGCACTCCTTCACGTTCGTTACTGAAAATTGAATAATTCATCAGTCAAAATAGAAAAATCTTATTTTTTAATGGGGAAAAATGATGAGCTTTTACTACTCACATTTATACTGAATGATGAAACTGAAACTGAGTTGATCAGTTGCAAATAGAAATTTCAATCTTAAGTTTAAAAAAATACAGTTTAGTGTAATAGAATTAAAGCTCCATATCTTTATGAAATGAATTTAGTTGGAAATTATGTCTAACAATAGCTATATAATTGTGAAAGATTTGGTTTAAGTAGTTGAATAATATGAACTTAATGTTCTTTGATCATAATTTCACAATGTCCAGAGATATATTGATATTCAACCTCAAGTATTATTTGAAAAATTCTATCTATTCAGCTATAGCTATAGAATCTATAACATACAAATTGTACCTATTTCTTTTTATTGGAAATTATAATGGAAGTGATAATTTGCTAAACGAATAAGGAAGACGAACATGAATCAAGAAATAATAAATACCTAGACCCAGTACAGGAGACTGTCAGGTTAATAGAAATAGGTAGTTATATTATTTGAAGGTGGATAAATTCTGAACTATAATGAAAAAAAATTATAAGCACAACTGAAATTAAAAAGTGTAGCTACCTATACATCTTGAAACTATCATCTCACCCAAGAAGCAGCAATGTTTTTGGTTGGAAGGAGTAGTCCATGACACTAACACTCTGTACAGTTTGCTCGGCAGCCACTACGACGTAACCTTGCGTCTTCATAGCGAGGAGGTACTCACTCAAACCATCTTTGCTGATCTGAGGAAGGGAAAAGTTATAATGGAGTCATGATCAATTGTGCAAAGAACTGATATAAAACAAACGGGCTAAAGAATCAACAGATACGTGAATGATTATATGCACTTTTCAGTCAAAATTTTAAACCTATTAACTAGAGGTAAGATACCTATTTAGTACCTTTTTAAATTTAAAATTATTTGTCTTGAAAATTCTTTTGTGTAGTGCTTTATTTTTTTGAATCGTAAAAAATGAACTTAACATTCAGAAACGGCCTTCAATAGATAATTATGTTGTCAAGATTAAAGTCAACACACGTGTTTTCCCACGAAGACACTTCCACGTACCTCTTTCAGTTGAATCCATTTATGAGCCGACACGGTAAGACCCAGAAAAGACTGATCTTCCATCACCCCCAGTGAAGGAATCACCAGCTTCTTCACACCCAGCACTTCGCAAGTGCGGCACAAACCTCCAATGTTTGTACTTTTGGAGAGAAGGGAAGCAACCACAATGATCTCTGATCGCTCGGTCGAAACCTCACTGTCACTGGATAGAATGTTCTGCGTTTCTAGAGCCTCTACTTTGAGTTGCTTGCTCAAGGTACTCCACGGAGTCATTTTCTTCTGAATGTTGACATTTTTCTTCGTATCACAGTTATTGGAAAGTTTTGAGGAGACTGGCAAGACATCTGTACCGACATGGGCAGATTTAGATACCCAAGGTGCAGTATCAACATTAGTCAGTTTATTATCTAATGGATTGGCAACAGGAATGGAGAGGTTGTCTAGCTGGCAAGGTGGGAGGAGATTTAGCAATATTTTATGATCCAACCACTCGTCTGATGAAATCTCGGATAATCTTGGTAGGTCGTAGTAAATAGTTTCAATAGTTAAATTCTTTAATGCATCAAAAGAACTATAGAAGAAATCTAGGATCAAGTTATCAGAATTTTTAACTGTTCTGGCTTGACTGGCGACAAACTGGAGGTTTCTGGCAACTGGAGCATACTCTTCTAGTATATCTTTGACCTGAAGTTTCTCACACATCTCCCAGATCTTTGAAAGCGTTGTTTGAGCGTAGAGTCTTCCATTGAACTGTTGCCCCATGCACCACTGAAGAGAAAATTCGATGGCTTTTCTTACGAAATCTATATGCTGCAATACGTCTTTCTTTCCGAAGTTGGAACAAATCAAATTGAGTGAGACGAGGAAAGAAGCTGCACAGCCTATTCGTCTATCAACACTTTCTGAGAAGTTCAGGAAGAATTCATCATAGAGATGGTGTTTCAGAACCAAGAGGGATACACTCCACTCTAACAAGTATCTAACAGAAGGTTGTTGCTGCTCTTTTGTTATGGCATTACTTACCCATGACAGCAACGATTGGGGCTGAAAAAAGAAACCAATTATAATACTACACAAGCTTTGTATGGTAAGGGATCAAACACACTACAAGCGGAGCTCCATTAATGAAGTTTGGTATTCGTATGCAGAGACGCTTGTCTGTTCACACTGCGAGCGGAGCAGCCCTCCATAAAAACAGCAAAATTAATGGCACTCCGATCAGCTTGCAGCGTGTACGTACGTACCCTTATAGTTATACAGCCACAAGCTTGAATTATAATATTAATTCTCTTCAAATTTCAATATAAGTATCAATTGATTATAGGTAAACTAAAGAGAAAATATGGGAATTCAATAGCAACTTACCTCAGGCACCATTTCAATGATTACAATCAATGCTTGCATCACTCTCGTCTTGACTCTGTGAGCCAAACTGTTGCTGAAATCTCTTGTTCTCTTAGAGTTTCTATTTGCATTATCAAACACTAGACAAAGTTCCTTAACCATAACATCGACAATGTATTTAGATCTTTCGTGACTACTGATCTTCTTCAGTCGCAGAAGAAATATCACAGTGTGACTTCGTACAGAGATAGATTCATTGAACTGCTTCAATCCGCAGAAGGCATCTCCTACTATTAGGTCCTCAGTTTCTCTCAAAGCTCTCAGTTTCTTGTCAGGCAGTGGACCGAATACCAGGAGTGGAACGTACACAGATTTCACCATATTGGTCACATCAAGCTCATGCTCTTCAAGAGTCTTTTCCAGCAATATGGTTATGTTGGCTGCCAGTAGAGGTGCAATGCCACGTGCTGCCTCTGCCATCGCTATCAGCTTTGTACATATTAGAATGGAGTGAGCACAGCACTCTCCATCTGAAGCTACTCGTTCATGGAAGAGCATTCGCGCTAAGCTCTTAAGAAGAACATGTGATGTGTCTGCCTGGGACCTCATCTCTGACCAGACCACAAAAAGTTGATCCAAGAAAATGGGGTATTTTTTGGTCTAGAAAAAGAAGAATGACAAACCTTCATTAGATGAATTTCTTTAAATAGCTGAACAAGCTAGCAAATAGAGATTTATTAATAATCAAACCTAAAAGGTCCCCTCCAAGCAAATATTTTTATTGCTTTATTTAACAAGGCTAATGTTCCTTATCATTTTGCTGCAAACCGCATCGAATTTGGTTGCGTATTTTTAATTTTATATGCTTTTAAAGATTTTTAAAATCAAAACTCTTCAAAACCTATTTTACTTCCGACATACTAATTTAAGAAATTTTCCGCCTGAAGAAAAAGAATGTACACCATTTGTTTTGATTGTCAACTAGGTAATAGGTTTAATAGATCCATTTAATATTCATGTAAAGGTATAAAATTGAATGAACTTATAATAGAAACGTTTATATACTTTAGGAAACAATTAATATCTAAAATAATTTAAATAAAGGCTGAGCATCAGATTAGTGATTCACTCAATTGTTGCTCACAGAGTATTAAAAAACTTTAAAAACAAATTATAAAATATATATTGAACCGAATTGTATGCGGTTTGCAAAATAGCTAATGATCGTAGACCTTAGTTCTGTAATATTATGTTATAAACTCATTTTTTTCCCGGAGCCTGGAGAGGACCTTTAAGTAAATTAAACAATTACAGACATAAATCGAATTGGGAAATAGCTTTATTTTTTGGATGTAGCTAGCAATCATATGTTCAACAATATAGCTAGGATCTTACAAGGTTAGATGTGCAATTTGTTGTGTTAACAGTTAGCAGAATTAAGTTTGGTTACCTCAATGGCAAAGGAGGTCAAACGCTCAGCAGTTGAAAAGATATGGGGCAACACAGAGGGCCAAGATTCAGAAAGATTCTCAAAGACTTCATCAAGTTGCTGTACATTTGTGATTTCATTCTGTAAAAGATCAGGTAGAATTAAAAGAAATGTAATAGCTAAGTGAAGACCTTGTGATGCAAGAGTGGAACATAAATTCTATCTAGCATCATCAATTTTGAAGTTCAGTAACTGTTGAGGAGTCTGATATCAAGGAATATTGCAGCTATGGCTACCTTTGCTGATTATTGAATATTAAAATAAATATATAAAAAATATCAATAGTTCTGAAACCATTAAAAAGACCATTGTTAGAACTTTCAACTGAACTTTTTTCTTCTTCAAAAAATTAGCTTCTAAACATGGAGGAATGAAGCTAGAAATAATATAATAAAGCTGATTTATTAATTGGCTAGTTAACTACTTTCCATTTTTATGGTTATAAAAAATTGTGTCACTGCATATTTTATTTTTATTAGCTAGGTATAGTTAATGAAACAAATTCAAACAATTATGTGAAGTAAAACACAAGACTAGCACAAAATAATCTAAGAGAATATTAACTTACTCTGATTGCAGCCAAACACATCCAGACTTTAGATGACAATTTCTCAGGGCTGACAAGAGCATCATAATCACGTTGTTGTGCTTGAGAAGAGACGATCCTCTGTACAAAATGACTCCGTGTTCTCCAGAAAGGGAGTTTCTCCAAAACATGAGAGCTGATGAGTTTGTCAAGCTCTATCAGCTTACTCTCTTCCAAAAGATGAGTGTTTGATGACAAGAAAGCAAGACAATGCAGCACCAATGCACATTGAGGAGTTCCATACTTTGAGTGAGATTCTATATGATCTTTTAGAGCACAGTAATATCTCTCTGAAAAGGATATGCCAATTTCTGAACTATATTCTTCTTGCAACAAGAGCTTGAGAGTTGCGTGGAGATGTTCCACATATATGAGTTGTTTTGAACAGATGGTTGGTGACCTACAATTGATTGATTGAAGATGAATATGATAAAAAGAATTTACTAAATGAGAAGCAAGGTCAGATATGCCAGTTTTGTTTTCAATACAAGTTAATTTCAATAAGAATGACAATTTATGTTTAAGAGATTGAAATTTGTAGTACAGTTGATCATTTTCTGCACCATCAGATTTTTCATATTCAGTTAAAGTACTTACTATTGATTCTGATACTCTAGGTACATTTAGTTGGAAAGCTAATACTGTATCCAATGCATCAACTATAGGCAGACTACAGAAGTGGTTACTTTCATCACTCAGATCATTCACATAATTAGGTAGAATGAAATCATTTACAATTTGTGGAAACTTTTTCATTTTATGAATTTCAAAGTTTAGCAGTAACATTGGTAGAAACTGTTGTGTGATTGAGCCTCTGATGTTACGAAGAATGAAAAGCAACAACGTCTCTTTGCAAGCTGAGCGAATGAGTTTCTCTTGTGATGCCCAAGTTTGTTTGGCAGAATTAGCAACTTTTTTAGCCGCATCATAATCCAAGCACCGAGTAACTGGGAGAAAAGTTAATGAATTCAAAGCATGATAAAAAGCTATTTCATCCCAATTAATATTCTTGAACATTTCTGTTAAAATAGACTGGCACAGCTTTTCAATTGAGGTGTCAGGAAAGACTGAAAATTTGGAGAAGAATCTTTCAAGAAGTTTGGGCAAGGAATCTTTTCCTGGTGATATCACTGCATTTCTAAATAAGTGATAATCATTAATTGAAGGCAAAAGCTCATGTGGCACAAAGAGGATCAATTCCTCTTGAATATTGGGATTGATTTCAATGCTCAAAATATGACAAATGGCATCATACTTTATTTGTTTACTCAAGTGCATCAAGAGCCTCGTGTAAAGAACATAGATCCAAAATGGGTGAAATGTTTTTTTCTTGACCTTTTCCCAGAAAAAATCAAGTTTACACACAACAGGTGAAACAACATGAGCCTGTTCTTCTTCAGCCGTCTCTAGACAGAGAAAATAGTCGTTCCAGATCACACCAAACTGCTCTGAATAAGGAGTAAAAATGGAACAGGACTGATTCTCCTGAGAGAAATAGTTGACAGACCCTTTAAGCATGTATAGCGATTGTTTCCTTATCAGTGGATCTCTGCTCTTCAGCCCATTTTGAATAGCTAACCAAATGAAATCATTGGCCAAAAATCTCTCAACCAAGTCTGAATTCTTCTCTAGAAGATGTTGATCAAATAAAAATAAGATAATGAAGTAAGTTGATTGGTAATTTTGCTTCATAGATAAAAAATTTATATGAGTGAAACTTCCCATAATAATCATATTGATATTGTGAAATGATTTACATACACTAGATATATCAGATATTCTGACATAAGGTTCAATGAAGTAATTGAGCAATGATTTCACTTGGCAAGTGTCATCATTTTTATCTAATTTAGAGATAATGCCACACATCACAGAATCAATGAGTATTTTATAGGAGTCATCTTGAGAAAATTGGTTCAAACAATAAGTATATAATGAACCACAGTTAACTAGACTCTTCTGCCAGCAAAATGAAGAATAAGTACACAAACAATCCTGCAGTCTATTGAAGAATAACTTGAATGGGTCAATTTTAGTCACTCCATGACTAGATACAATCTTTGCTATCTTGGTATACAGATTGCAAAGGAACTCCAGTGAATAATTCTCATCTTGAATTATCTTATATTGCTCTGTTTTGATATCAGAGCCATAAGCAACCAGGAATTCTTCATGATTGGAAAACAGATTTGATTTTACAAGCAGAATCAAACTAATATCATCCAACAAAGTTTCATAGACATTTAGAGAAGATTTCACCTCTTGATGGTGGTTCACTATATCAATGGCTGCAGATAAAATTTGAAGTTCATCATCTCTGTAAACTGTGTTTTTACAGATCTTCTGGATCATTTCTTCTGCATGATTCGGAGAGATTAAACCAGAGGAAAATATATCCATGGTATCGTTACAATGCTTGAATTGCAGTGGTTAAATTATCTATGAATATAAATAAATGATCTTAGCAACCTATTAACTGAAAAAAATATGAAAGATTAAAAATTGCAAACAATTTAAAGATGCTTATTTCTTTACAAATTGTACAACGGCAGTAAATAAATTAAAATAATAAATAAAAGTATTTTATGTAATATGTATAAACACAATCAATATATATGTTATGGGTTTAACTGAAGTCACCAATAGAAAAGTATGCTAAGTACAATATTGCCAGTCTGCAGAATATGGGAAATTTTTAACATCTTCTGTGCGAACAATCCTTAATTTTCGCCTATATTTTAGTCCCAGTCTGCAGAATGTGTCTCTTCTCCCACAGAGATTTTAATTTGAGAGAGAGTTAGTCTCTGACTCTCAGCAGCAGATTCAGAATCTCCCGCAGCTAAATTAATGGTAACATAGGAATTAATTCAGAATCTCCCGCAGAGATTTCCAATTTCTAAAATTTAATCAAAAACTCCCGCAGAGAGTCTTGGAAAAATGTTCCATATTCTCCAAGTAAAATAGTATGGCTAATAGACTCTCCATTTTTCTCTCCGAAAATCACCAAGTTTCTTTCCAAAATGATCTCAAATTATCATAAATTCTCTCCAAAATAACATTGTAGATTTGTAGCATAGGTGAAAATTAGATATTTCTCGCCATTTACAATTGATTTGAATTGAAGGGCTCAAAATAACTGTCACAATTTCGTCATTAAAATGGCGAGTTTGGACATGATTTATTACCTGGCATATTCTCCAGTGTGTATTTGGAGCACAAAATTCCACTGACTTCTTGAAAAAGCTGAAAAAATCCACCATAAATTTCCATTAATTTGATTGATCCACTAACATTTTACCCTTTTTTCCCAGTCTGCAGAAACCATGTTATAGAGTATGTCAGTTGAAGCCAATTAATTGGCTTAGATTTCAACCAGTTTGTATTTGGTGCAAAGACTGAACTCCTCTGACTTTTTCAAAAATCTGAGAAATAGCTGCCAACATTTTTCATCAATTTGTCTAGATCTTCATCAATTTGTCCTAGTCCTCCAACATTTTTCAAGTTTCCCCTCCAAAAATTAATGGTAATATAGGAATTAATAGTTAAATATCCTCAAACATTGTAGGAATTTTTTTATTAGAGAAATTGAATATCTGCCGATATATCATTGCAATTATTTACCACCGAATACAATCTGGGATTTCAAAAGGTCAAAACTCAGATATGTCTAATTGGCATAAAATTTTGAATTAATTTCTATGTTCCCATGTTAATTTTGTTTTTGGCTTGAAATTATCAAAAAATGAACCAAATTCACATGACTTAGAATTTTAGTGAAATTTTGGCTCTAAAAATTGGCTTACAATTTTCCAGCCTCTGAAACATGGTGCAGAAACTGGTAAAGTGTTCGAAGAGATCTCTTATTCTGTTTGTAGCAAAATTAATGTAAATATAGGGATTAATTCAGAAGTGTTCATAGCTAAATTAATGTAAATATAGGAATTAATTCAAAATTGTTCAGAAAGAATATCCTAAATATCTCCCATATTCTGCAGACTGGCTTTTTTCTACCAAAAAATTAATGGTAACAGTAGAGTAAAGGTGACTCATGAGTGACTGAAGGATCTAAGATCAGGGTTGGCAAGGTAGGTTTCCCCCAAAATGGGGGAAACATGGGGGAAACTGAAAAAACATTTGGGGGAAACTGGGGGAATTAGCTATACTTATTACTTATCCAAGGGATAAGTAATAACACACGATGTCTGTGTGTTCCTTTACAATGTCTGTGTGCTCCTTTACAATGTCTGTGTGCTCCTTTACAATGTATGTGGGCTCCTTTATAATGTATGTGTACAGTGTGCTCCTTTACAATGTCTGTGTACTCCTTTACAATGTCTGTGTGCTCCTTTACAATATATGTGTGCTCCTTTACAATGTCTGTGTGCTCCTTTGATTTATAATAACTACTTTGTGAGAAACTGTGATAACTAAGGGATAGTAATATCAAATATACTGATATTAAATATTTGTAATTTCTTTTATTGTTCACTGTAGATAAATATGACAAAACTAAACTTTTATATTTGGCACTACATGCTTCCTTTCGGTAAATAGTTCTAACATCTTAATATAGCCAATTATATAACTTGCAGTGGTAACTAGCAAGCTTAATTACGACTTGTCACTGAGAATAGAGCACTCTGGTTCTCTGGAGTCTGAACTGGTTCCATAAAAATTACAATACCTTGTAACCTTAAAGTTAACATTGCACATGTCATGGATGATGGGAATGAAATGATGATTATTACCTATATTAATCATCATTCATTAGAGATATTTAAATATTATAATTTTGGCAATTATGATTTTTAATTGATGAATAAATTAATTACAAGTAGTTATACCAATATATTATCATATTATGCATTTATTGATCATTAGACTCAATGATTCATTTGACATTTAGCTACTGTAATACATGTTAATGGTCAATATGTAAACTTACATTTATCATTAACAGACTACCAAGGTTTCCCCCAGTTTCCCCCAAGTTTCTCCCAGTTTCCCCTGGGGGAAACTAAAAAAACCTCCTTGAGGTTTCCCCTAACCAACCCTGTCTAAGATACATTTGCATTCATCTGATTAAATAAATTTTTTTATTGAAAATGTCATTCATCAAATTGTCCTTAAAATAACATTTTACTGTAGGCATTAACTTATCAAGTTTATATGATAGATAATGGTCATTTAAATGCTCCATGAGTCCATTGTAGGTACAATAGGTTACTAGTTACTACCTAGGTACCAACTTACATTTTACAAGTTTGCTAATAAGCCAAGTTCTACTATTCCAGTGTGTATTTGGTGCACTGAACTCATTACTCCTCTGACTTTTTCAAAAATCTAAGAAATAGCTGCCAACATTTTTCATCAATTTGTGTAGCGTCGACCGGGTCATGAGCACGCACTTTCGCGCAAACTCTGGCGTAGCACGTAAAATAAGATACTTATTGATATGAAGTTTTTTCTGTTGGTTAGAGCTTACATAGACGATTATTTTGAAAAAAAAAATTTGTTCTACCTTCTATAGAAAAAAAGTTATAAATAAAAAACCGTGAGCATCATTAAATTGTATAACATGGGGCATGAGTGCGCACCACGTGGAGCATGAGCGCGCGCTCATGCCCCATATCACTAGTGCGCACCCTGTGATCATGCCCAATTTAGTTTTGCACACATAGAAATATATCTTTTATAGTCATTTTAACGTATGCAATCAAATTTATTTTTTGTTTGTTTCAGGTAAGCGGTCTGGTAGATGATTGAGGCTCAAATCGAAACACATGAGGGCTCTTTCTCAGAGGAAGAAGACTGTTATGAGGTTTGGTTATTCTTCAGTGTAGTCACTTTTCACTCAAGGGCCTCTGCAAGTGAACAAGGGTAAATAAACAATGTAACATAGCTATATATTTGGTTTTATTGATCCTTAAGTTAACTACTAGCTAATTAGAAAAAGATCCAACATATAGCATCGTATATCACCGTTAAGTAATCACAGTCCATGAAAAAAGAAAACTTTGCTATGCAGCAACCTATTCCTAGCAGATAGCTAGCTAGCTATATGAAATATATATCCTTAACAAAAGCGAAAATAATATGAATAATATCACAGTCCATTGAAAAAACAACATTGCTGTACAGCAACCTATTCCTAGCATATAGCTCTATAAAATATAGCTATATCCTTAACAAAAACGAAAATAATGGGGATAATATCACAGTCCATTGAAAAAAACATTGCTGTACAGCAACCTATTCCTAGCAGATAGCTCTATAAAATATATATCTTTAACAAAAGCGAAAATAATGGGGATAAAATCACAGTCCATTGAAAAAAAACATTGCTGTGCAGCAACCTATTCCTAGCAGATAGCTCTATGAAATAGCAATATATCTTAACAAAAGCGAAATTAATGAGAAAGATATCAATCCTAATACTAGCTATATTAAGTTTATGGCTAAATAAATTACTAATTAGCTAAATAATATATTGTGAGACTAGCTGACTATGTAGCCTTTTAATAAACTTTATGGAACTAACTCTAATTACGCTACCAAGTCTTTAACATATTTTATATATTGTTCCCTGACTTTGTGTAAGCCATTAACAATGATGCAGTGGTCGTAGAGCACGTTCAATGGCCCTACAATTACCTGGTTCATTTCTATGTACTCTACAGGTGGATTAGATTTCCAAACAAACTTCGTGTTTCCATTCTGATCCATGAATTCAGATAATATTCTGTTGCTGTCCCTATTAATCTCTTTCAGCTTACCAACATATAATTTGGTTTTAGTTTGTTAAAATATACTTAATAAATCTGGAAAATAATTGTTACCACATGCATTTACGATGTTTATAATTAATTGCCTATGTGTTACTGTTACATTAAAACAGTAGTAATTGACTTTAAAACACTTTAAATAAAAATAAAATGCGTGCGCACTCGTGCCCCATACTGAAACATTTGATTGGGGTATCAACGTGCACTGATGTGCAGAGGAAATGGCTATACATATGTTAATAAAATTTTCACACAATCATTTATATAACAAATCAATAACCTATGCAAAGTTTCATCATTCTACCTTCAATAGTTTTTAAATTATCACAGAGTTTGCGGGAGTCGAAACCAACTCATCGCAAGGTTTTTTTTTGCTTGTGAGGAGAAGCTCACACAAACGTCTATACTCGACCACAGTCAACACTCTACTGCAGTTCCCACGTCAAATTAGGGTAAACAAAGGTGGCTGATCACAATGACGGTGTCAGATTTTGAATATCTCTGACGGTTAGTGATATATTGATGGGTGCGAGTTGATGCCCCGTGCGCGATGGCCGCGCGTTCATGCCCCGGTCGACGCTACCTAGTCCTCCAACATTTTTCTAGTTTCCTCTCCAAAAATTAATTGGTAATAAATGGTAATAAATTCCACCAACATGTCGGTGGATTTTTTTAATTTTTTCCCCTTAAAAATAATATTCTAGCAAAGTCGGTGGATTTTTAGCTATTTATTCCTATATTACCATTGATTTTAGGTGGAAAAATGGGTAAAATGTTGGTGGATCAGCCAAATTACTGGAAATTTATGGTGGATTTTTTCAGCTTTTCCAAAAAGTCAGTGGAATTTTGTGCACCAAATACAGACTGGGTTATCAGTGGCATTAAGTTAAAAGTTCTCAACACAGCTGTAAAATCATAAAATGGATTACATCATTATTGTCTTGATAGAGTAAATTAATATTGAAGTCACCAGACAGGCACAGATCATTGAATATAGGAAGATGTTTCACTGCTACGTGGATGCTAGTGGCCAAATAATTATTTAACTGAGAGCGTATCAGCCAATCAGAGAGAGGGGTACCGTGACGTCACATATGCACTATAAACATACCAACAAACGAGTATATGTACATATATAACGGTCAGAGCTACATTTTCTTTTACTACCATTAAGGGGAAACCAAAGTAGAAATGTAAATTTTAATTTTCAGGAAAAAAGGTTAATTTAAGTTTAATATTTTAACGTATATTTATTATAAATAGAAAACAAGAATCGAAGTCGGAACTTAAATATTTCGAGCAATCTGAATAGTGACTTATTAACTGTTCAGTCTCAACGCCATTGTGCAAGTCTTTAACCACAGATTGTAATCATGTTTTCTGGACAAAAACAACCGATCTTTAAATGTATTGATACAATTATTGAACATTTTCATACATTGCCCATTTCTCACTAGTTTAATATTTATGAAAGATACAATAATTATTAAATTTAGTCACAGAATACAGCGCACGTCCGCATGCTAACGATATTGCATCAGAAATAAACCAAAGCTCCGCAGCTCCAAATTCATACTGAAAGTATGTTTAATTTACTTAAAGGGGGGGTGCGTCTAATTTTCATATCAAATATTTTTTCATAATATCATAAATAAACAATGATTAGTTACATATATGAAATGTTTCATCTCAAATCACTGTATTTTCAGAGAAAATAGGGTTTTTATTAGTTAACATAAGTTTATGCGATCATCTCATAGATGGCGCTGTTTACATTATTTCCAGAACGTTCCAGAACAATCTTCATGAACGTTTATAGAATGTCTGATTATCTTCCCAATTAAGCTATAAATAAATAAATTTGTGATTTATATACAATATACTAACAAATAAAGTATTTTTAGAGTTATAATTGATACTATTACTCGCAGATATACTAAAGTTTTTTGCACAACGTTTGTGAAATCACAGCAAGATGGCGTCAATGACTCGAGCAAAGCTTATGCTATTTGTCACTAGATGGCGCTTTTTCAAAATAAATTAAATTTTCTTTTCTTTAATAAGTATTATTTAGATGAACAGAGTATGTAATCATACATAATTGAATATGCTGATTCCATTAAAACACATATTAACAAATGTTTGATTTTACACGCACCCTCCCTTTAAGGCTTAATTATTTATATATCTCTATTTGGCCAGTCTGTATTTGGTGCAAAAAATCCCACTGACTTTTTCAAAAAGCTGAAAAAATCCACCATAAATTTCCAGTAATTTGACTGATCCACCAACATTTTCCCAATTTATCCACCAAAAATTAATGGTAACATAGGAATAAATAGCTTAAAATCCACCGACTTTGCCAGAATGTTATTTTCAAGGGGAAAATTTATCACGAAATACAGACTGGCTATTTGGTAGCTTGTTCAGCTATTTAAAGAAATTCATCTGATGAAGGTTTGTCATTCTTCTTTTTCTAGACCAAAAAATACCCCATTTTCTTGGATCAACTTTTTGTAGTCTGGTCAGAGATGAGGTCCCAGGCAGACACATCACATGTTCTTCTTAAGAGCTTAGTACAAAACATGTACAGACTACAGAACAGAAATAATTATATTACTTAAAATTATATAATTTTATTATCAGTTTAATATCATAAATGAATATTTAGATTTTAAATAGCTTATTTAGTTAAATACCATTCTCATTATGTCGTTTTTGAATAATTAAAAATAAGCCAGTCTGTATTTCATGGTAAATTCCACCGACATGTGACATGTCAGTGGAATTTTTTCCCCTCTGAAAATAATATTCTGGCAAAGTCGGTGGATTTTTTGCTATTTATTCCTATGTTACCATTAATTTTCGGTGGATAAATTGGGAAACTGTAGGTGGATCAGCCAAATTAGTCCCAGTCTGCAGAATGCGTCTCTTCTCCCGCAGAGATTTTAATTTGAGAGACAGTTACTCTCTGACTCACAGTAGCAGATTCAGAATCTCCCGCAGCTAAATTAATGGTAACATTATAGGAATTAATTCAAAATCTCCCGCAGCTAAATTAATGGTAACATAGGAATTGATTCAAGATCTCCCGCAGAGATCTCCAATTTATGAAATTCAATCAAAAACTCACGCAGAGTCTTGGAAAAATGTTCCATATTCTGCAGACTGGAAAATAAGTAATGTATCAATCGTAGGCAGCTCCGAGTATTCGTCACGGTACGGACGATCCCGGTGCCAAGTGTCGCTAGAAAATTGAAAATACTGTAGTGCAACATCTTTCTATATTCAATGATCTGTGAGAAAGGCAGACACCAAGTAGGCAAGTGTCACGTTTCAAAGAAGTATCAGAGAACAATGTAAGGAGCCTGAAGACTGAAGGTAGTCACAAAAATTAGATATATATATATATGTCACGCGCGTTTGAGTGATCTGCAATATCGACCGATTTCGCTGCGCAATCTGTTGATCATCAGTTTGCGCAGCCATCGATCGATAGCGCAACCATCGATCGATCCCTGCGCGTTCGAATGATGATTTTTTTAGTTTGTACATCAAATTGGCCCATTTTATAGCATATATCAATCGATAGCGCAAGCAGCGATCAATTTCTGCTCGTTCGAATGATACAGGTTTTCTTTGTATATTCATTTAATTGATTGTTTTGTTTTTACTGGAAAAATACTTTTTTTTATATTTAATAAGTCAACTATCTGTCGATTGTTGCGCGTTTGAATGATATGGATTTTCTTAGTTTATGCATCTAATTGTTACATTTAATAGAGAAACCATCAGTCGATTGTTGCGTGCCAGTCTGCAGAATATGGAACATTTTTCCAAGACTCTCTGCGGGAGTTTTTGATTGAATTTTAGAAATTGGAGATCTCTGCGGGAGATCTTGAATTAATTCCTATGTTACCATTTATTTAGCTGCGGGAGATTCTAAATCTGCTGCTGAGAGTCAGAGAGCAGCTCTCTCTCAATTTAAAGTCTCTGTGGGAGAAGAGTCGCATTCTGCAGACTGGGTTGCGCGTTTGAATGATATGGATTTTGTTAGTTTATGCATCTAATTGTTACATTTAATAGAGCAACAATCGACTGATGGTCGACTTATTAAATATAAAAAAAGTGTTTTTATAATAATAACAAAACCAGTCTGCAGAATATGGAACATTTTTCCAAGACTCTCTGTGGGAGTTTTTCATTGATTTTTAGAAATTGGAGATCTCTGCGGGAGATCTTGAATTAATTCCTATGTTACCATTAATTTAGCTGGGGGAGATTCTGAATCTACTACTGAGAGTCAGGGAGTAACCGTTTCTCAAATTAAAATCTCTGCGGGAGAAGAGACACATTCTGCAAACTGGCAACAAAATAATTAATTAAATGAATAAACAAAGAAAACCTGTATCATTCGAACGAGTAGAAATCGTTCGATGGTTGCGCTATCGTTTGATATAAGGTATAAATGTGCCAATTTGAACTACAAACTAAAAAAAATCGTATAATTCGAACGTGCAGGAATCGATCGACAGGACAGCCATTGATCGATTCCTGCGCGTTTGAATGATAAGATTTTTTAAGTATACGCTATAAAATGGGCCCAGTCTGGAAAACTGCTTAGGCTAACAGATGAACTCTATATGCTAAATGCTGCGGATTACCTATACAATTTTTAGCAATTTTAGAATTTACCATTAATTTTTGAAGCCTGTAAAACTCCAACAGAGTAATTAGTTCATCAGAAAGCACCTATTTTTCCAGACTGGAAATGGGCCAATCTACAAACAAAAAAAATCATATCATTCGAACGCGCATAAATCGATCGATGGTTGCGCTATCGATTGATATACGCTATAAAATGTGCCAATTTGATGTACAAACTAAAAAATCATATCATTCGAACGAGCAGGGATCGATCGATGGTTGCGCTATCAATCGATGGCTGCGCAAACTGTTGATCAACAGATTGGAAATTCTACCAATGGAACTGGAACTGGAATCAATTCGCCGGTGCTGGCTTCTCATCGCCACCAGCTCGTCTTCATTCACCTCACCTCCTCTCATACACCTTCCGCAGGGCCGTACCCCCCATCACCCATCCAACACACCTCACCCCACGGACATCTCACCAACGAACCTCGCCCTGGCCATCCATGCCACCTCCAAAAACTTACAAATCTCCCCATTGTCCAAACTTCCAAATGCCATCACCCCCTCCATCGTTCTTACCCCATACCTACGCCTTATTCCCTCCAGCTCCGGGCACTCAAGGATGAAATGCTCTAAGGTCTCCTCCTCCGCTCCACACACCCCACATCCAACCTCACCCCCCCAGAACCTTGACCTCCACCCCAACCTCAGAGTGTTGCTCCTCACTCGGAAGAGCAGCTGTGCTCCCCAGCTATTGTCGTACGACTCCCCTCCTATTCCATTCTTCATCCTATAGTGAACAAGCGATGTCTTCCCATTCAACTCTCTCCTCCACCTTCTCTCCTCCCACACGTCTACTCTTCTCACTATATCACACATCCGAATCTCCCCAAGCTCCCCCCATCCCATGTCAAGTTCCCCCAGGTAGCTGTTCACCAACTTCATCCAGGGACACACCCATCCTCCAGCTCTCATCCTCTCAAACACCGCCCTCAGCACCACATTCTTTGTCTCCAACACATATCTGGCAAATTTAAGCTTGATCTTCATATCCCTCGCTTCCACAGACGAGCTGCCCACCTCACCCTGGAGTGTCACAATTGGTGCATATGATGGTGCGCACAGCACCCTCCTCCACACCCCATTCTCCACTCTCTGCAACCTCTCCCTCTCAGCCTTCGTCCACACCATCACCTCACTTCCACTCAACACACTCGGGAGCACCACACTCTTCCAGAAGGTCTTTCCCATCAGCAACCTGTCACAAGACCTCCCGACAACAGAATACGTCACATTCGCCATCTTCCTCGCCACACCCAACCGCTCCTCCTTATACACCCCAAAGCAATTCTTCTTTGCTGTCACCAACACCCCAAGATATCTCATCTCCTCCACCACACCAACCCCCCCAACCTCGTCCAACCTCTCTCCTCCTCCATTGAAAATTAAGCACTTGCTCTTATCCCTATTAATTTTCATACCACACCTTCCTGCACTATCCTACAGCATCTCTATCATCTGCTCTGCTTCCCTCACCGTTCTTGCCATTAGTAGGCCATCATCAGCATAAAACAGCACCGGCACCCTCACTCCTCCGCTCCTGTATCCCAGTCCACTCCTCAGTATTCTCTCTATTATCATCCCCACTACCATCACAAACATCTGAGGTGATCCGGTGCAGCCCTGCCTGATGCCACTCTTCACCTCGATCTCCCCAAGCTCTACCCCCTCTCGCCACACCCTCGTCTTGTCACCTTCATACAACTTCGATACCACCTCTATAACCCTTGGATCACACTTGTAGTATTTTAATCCCTCCACCAATGCCTTCCTTCCTATGCTATCAAATGCCTTACAAAAATCAATCCCCACAACCACCAATCTCTCCCTCCTCCTAAAACTCTCCTCCACACAGTGCCTCAGCAAAAACAGATTCTCCTCCATCCTCCTTCCTTCTGTGAACCCAGCCTGCAAGCTACCCACCCTCTCATCAAAAATTTCCTGCTCCACCATCTTGTCCTTCACCATGCCCATAAAAATCTTATAGCCGGAATTTGTGAGTGCTATAGGACGATGCTGCTTAGCACTTGCTTTTTTAATTTTTGGAAGCATGATGGTTTTGGACATCTTCCACCCCTCTTCAATCTCACCTCCCTCAACAACCCTATTGTATGCCTCAACCATCCCATCAACACACACCTCACTTTCTACCAATGCCTTATAAATCTCACCCTTAATCCCATCCAAACCTGGCTGCTTACCCTTTCTTATTTTCTGTACTCTCCTTCTCACATCCTCTCTTCCAAACTTGACATCCCTCATCCACTCCTCCACTCCCTCGACTACTCTCAGCACAGGCACTCCTGGAATCTCCCTTCTCATCCTCTCTGCTCTGCTAGCTTCCTGCATAATCATCTCCTCCCTTCTTCTCTCCTCATACTCTCTCTTTGCTACTTCATTCCAAGCCTCACTTATTTGGTTTTCTTCTCTCTGGTAAATACTCCTCCAAGCCTCCATCATCACCTCCCCCTCATCTTCCTCCTCCACCACCTCCACTCCATTCTCCCCATATAGTTTCTTCCTCTTGTGACCACTAGTTTCTCCTTTTAGCTTCCCAATCATTTTCCACATTTTTCTTCCATTTTTTTCCCTCTTAACCTCCTCTGCCATTCTCTTTTCATAACTTCCCTTCTCCTCTCTTACTAACTGCTTCACTACCTTCTTTTGCTTTTGGTAAGCATCCCAGCACCTTTCTCTCTCCTCTCTACTGCTTGCCCTCCTTCTCTTCCTATTTAGCAACCTTCTATATTTTATCTCTTGTCTAATGTTCTCATTTATCCATGCTGGCTCCACTTGTTTTTTGGTTTTTCTTTCAATTTTCCTTCTCACTTTTCTCTTCAGGCATTCTTCAGCTTTCTCTCTTATCACCCTCTCCAGATCAGAAACTTTCAAATCTTCTAGGTTCTGAATCTCCTCCTCTACTCTATTAACAAAATCTCTCATTACTTCCCTGTCATCCACCTTATAATACTCCCTCACCTCCCACTCTCTATCATCATCTCCAACATTCTCTTCCCTTATACAGAACATTCCTGACATATAGCAGTGATCGGACATATCGTACCTCTCTTTCTTCTCATCAATAACCAAACTTTCAAACTTACCATACATACACTCATTCACAAGATAGAAATCAATTACACTCTTCACCTCCCCCTGAACTCTTGTGTACCGTCCCTCACATCCCTCATCCGCGTTCAACATGACCAACATCCACCTCTCCATAAAATCCAGCATCATATCACCATTCCTGTTTATTTCCTGGTCTCCGAGGTATCCCACATGTCCATTGAAGTCACCCATCACCAAACACGCCTCACCTTCTGGAGTTCCACTCATAATCTCATTTAATTTCTCATATATATTTAAGTTTCTATTGACATCTCTTGTGTCCAAATACACCAATACTAAGACGAAATTGAAATCCCCAATCTCCACCTTTGCTACTAGTACATCTCTGCAATCGCAATCTCTCTCCTCAATCTCAACACTCTCCAGATCGTTAGTTAATAACATAAGACCTCCTCCTTTTTTATCTTCCATATCTCTCATCTTCTGTATTAGCATAATTTCACTTCCCCATTCTACTCTCCTGTATTTTTCATGCGTCTCCACTAAACCTATCACTCTCACTTCATTACTCTGTCTATCTTCTCCCAACATCCTTCCAATTTCAATCATCTTAACATCCGTCAAGCCTTGAACATTTATCAGATCAATTCTGACCATCTTGCTTCCTCCTCTTCCAGCTCCCCTACCACCCTTCAGTCTCAACAAGTCCACATCTTTTATCACATCTCTGAGACCTTCACAACCAGCCGCCTTTCCCATCCCACTCTCCCCACTTCATTCCTCACCCCCTCCATCGCCATCTATATTTCTATGTACAATTTTTCCTTTGCTTATATAGATTCCCCTTTCACCATCATCTCTTCTCCTCCTTAGCTCATCTCTTATCTTTTTATCTTCTTCTCTTTCCCTTACAGTCAAATCAGGCACTATCATCACCCTCCTAAAATCTTCTCCTAGCATTTCATAATTGATTTATGTTTGTTATGAGACTAAAGCCCGTATTACACTGTAGCGCTCGCCATGGCGGTCGCCACAGTTTTGTTATTTTTCTCTCTAACTCCGCCCCTTTTCTCTCTATTAGCCAATAATTCCATGGCGAGCGCCATAAAATTGTGATCGCTCACTGCGCGATAGAAAGAACACCGCCACCGTTTTAGAGGTGATGAAATTTTCACTGAAACCTGCTTAAGAGATTTGAAATAGTGGAAAAAGTTTTTTTTTATTTTACAAGTTTTTTAAGACTTTGAATGGCTACTGCTTGATACATTGTGGAATCTGCATAAGAAATAACCGGGTTTTGTATAAAAAAAGAATAAGCGATTTTGTGTAGAGTGTACAGTGTTGCCATACAATCAATAGAATTAAAAAATTTAATACTATATAGGCATGGAATTGCTTCACACAACTATCAAAAAGATAATTATCTAAATATATTCGTGATGACATCGAATTTTAATGCTACGATTCATTTCATAGTAAATTTTTCAATTTTCCCTAGATTTCAATGCACGATCACCGCCATATCGACTCGTCTAGTGTAATAGCAATTTTGAGGATGGTGAGTGCCATATCTGTAGAGAGAGACAACACCGCCATGGCGAATGCTACAGTGTAATATGGGCTTAAAGGGAGGGTGCGTGTAAAATCAAACATTTGTTAAAGGTCCCCTCCAAGCAAATATTTTTATTGCCTTATTCAACGAGGCTAATGTTTCTTATCATTTTGCCGCAAACCGCATCGAATTTGGTAGCATATTTTTAATTTTACATGCTTTTAAAGATTTTTATAATCAAAACTCTACAAAACCTATTTTGCTTCCGACTTACTAATTTAAGAAATTTTCAGCCTGAAGAAAAAGAATGTACACCATTTGTTTTGATTGTCAACTAGGTATTAGGTTTAATAAATCCATTTAATATTCGTATAAAGGTATAAAATTGAATGAACTTATAATAGAAACGTTTATATACTTTAGGAAACAATTAATATCTAAATTAATTTAAATAAAGGCCGAAAACGTATGGTTTGTAAATAAAATTCAAATTTGTAATCAAAACAAAGAGTGTACAATCTTCTTCTTGAGCATCAGATTAGTGATTCGCTCAATTGTTGCTCACAGAGTATTGAAAAACTTTAAAAACTAATTATAAAATATATACTGAACAGAATTGTATGCGGTTTGCAGAATAATGATCCTAGACCTTAGTTCTATAATATTATGTAATAAACTCATTTTTTTCCCGCAGCCTGGAGAGGACCTTTAATATGTGTTTTAATGGAATCAGCATATTCAATTATGTATGATTACATACTCTGTTCATCTAAATAATACTTATTAAAGAAAAGAAAATTTAATTTATTTTGAAAAAGCGCCATCTAGTGACAAATAGCATAAGCTTTGCTCGAGTCATTGACGCCATCTTGCTGTGATTTCACAAACGTTGTGCAAAAAACTTTAGTATATCTGCGAGTAATAGTATCAATTATAACTCTAAAAATACTTTATTTGTTAGTATATTGTATATAAATCACAAATTTATTTATTTATAGCTTAATTGGGAAGATAATCAGACATTCTATAAACGTTCATGAAGATTGTTCTGGAACGTTCTGGAAATAATGTAAACAGCGCCATCTATGAGATGATCGCATAAACTTATGTTAACTAATAAAAACCCTATTTTCTCTGAAAATACAGTGATTTGAGATGAAACATTTCATATACGTAACTAATCATTGTTTATTTATGATATTATGAAAAAATATTTGATATGAAAATTAGACGCACCCCCCCTTTAAGTGAATCAAAAAAGGACAAAACTATCAATAAAGATTATTACTTCATTTGTTTACATCGTTTCTGAAGACCGGATCAAGTTTACCGTCAATGAATTTGAAACTTAGTATACTTCTCTATCTATTTACATACTATGAACTTACCTATTTAAATAATAAGATTTTCATTACAAATTTTATTCAATTACAATATGAGATTGCTTACCTTCATTAAAGCTTCTTAGAATTTAGTTTAAAAAAAAACTTACAAAGTTTAAATCTCAACTAAAATAATAATGTGACGTTTCAGCGGACGCTGATCGGTATAGCGGACTCCTTTTCAGACGTACTGTCTGTTGTACGAGCTTTACCTGCATTCATTATTATATCTTGCCATTCATGCCGCTTCAGTGATATCAGAAGCTGCTTTCTATTATCTTTTATATCTGCAGATTTGATTATATATTAAACTATACAAACTTCAAAACATTATTATCTTTAGTTTATCCATTATCTCTTATTAATTATTAGAGATCTTAATTTACTTCAAATATTAATCATTATATGATGAATATTTTAGATCAACGATAGTCATAGTTTTTAATTGTTATATTCAACTTAATTATTTACAGATATTCAAATAATTATATATTGTACGGTGATTAAAAAGAAAGAAACTAGTGATACAGGGATAACCACAGAACATTGAATAAGAAGAAGCTCAGATCGAACGTGTACTCATTCGTAAAAATTCAACCAATCACGTCCATTGATCGCTGACGTCACTATAAACGCTCTCTCGTTAAAAGTTTGAATGTGCATTCTACCTCAGCTCATTAGTCATTATCTTTGCTGGGATCGAGCCATATCTTCCTACCAAATTATGTACACGATTATCAATATTCTATTATATCTATAGCCCAGCTACTAAGCAATATTAAACTAATATTCTTTGCAACAAACACAAACTGACACCATTTCGGTTGTAATGCGCATTCAAAAAAAAAAAAAACGTCACTGTAAACGGCACTCAAGAGTAATATAATGGGATCTACACTTCTTCTATTCAATGTTCTGTGGGGATAACTATTATCAGTTTTATTTTTTTATAGCTAGTCTGTTCAAATGAACCCTAGTGTTTCCTTTTGATGTCAGCGATATGGCCTTTGGTTCCGAAACAAACGATAATTCCCCTGCTACTAGGTATGTCTGTTTAATTTTACTTTTATTAGTCCTTTGTAAATGTAAAGATAAAATTAGTACAATGGACTAAAGATAATAATTGATGGCTATGTTTTGTCGCTAGAATATTACGGTGGTAAGATTTAGCCGCCTTTCCACTTATAAATCTTTGAGTGAAACATGAAGGAGAAGGTGTTTGGCAAAACTGCAGGTCGATGCATTCCTTCTCAAATTCAGAAACATTTTTAAGGTTGAAGATCAATGCTAATATTAATAAGGGTGATAAAATTCTTTCTTTATTAACAAATTGACGTATACATAATACGACTTGAATCATTTTAAGTTCTCCAATTCGCAATTTGAAAAGGACGCTTCTGATGGAACATAGTGTTCATGCATGTTCAAAACAATTTATTAAATACAATCAAATAATTGATATTTCTTCAATTTTGGGGATTAATTCTTATATTTTAATTAATCCGTAGATTTATTTAAAAAAAATTCAGACCTCAAGGGGGGCTTTAATAGATTTTTTTAATTCTAGTTTTTTTTTTCATCTACAGCTCAGCCAAAACGTCCCAAATCGGAAGAAAAAGAAATCAAATGCACAGCTAGGAGAGGCTAAAGGTTCGTTTTGCATGCAGCGATTGTTAATTGCGATCATCTGCCAGCGATTATCACTGAGCACTAGTTCAAGGCTATTCCTTTGGGGTTGCTTTGCAACGAGTGATTATCGCTGAGCACTATTTCAATGTATTTCTATCATTTCTGAGCGATGAGCGCAACAATCGCTGCATGCAAAACGTACCTCTAAGCCCATATTACACTGTGTTGTTCGCCATGACGGTCGCCACAGTTTTGTTATTTTTCTCTCTAGCTCCGCCCCTTTTCTCTCTAAAGCGGCCCATACACGATCAATTATATTGCGTAAGTCTGGTTGCACAATATAATTGACAATTTAAGGTTGCTCACACACGTATCAATATAATTGTGCAAACCAGACTCAGTTAGGTCATACAATCCGCTGATACAGGATGAAGGATTTTGATTCAGCTATCGCCGGGGCCGTTGCTCTCGCTGTAGAAGAGGAAACATATGTCTCGAGTACTATAGTTTACAATACTATTTAAATTCAATATAAGCTAATTAGTTTTTTTTAAATACAAGAAATTTATTAATTATAAGAATATACTGATAATGAGAAATAATAATAGAGAAGTGAACAAAGCCATCGCGAGTTTGTATTTAGATAATTACCTATTTGATAGCAGTGTGCTTAATAAATATGTATCACATGTCAAAGAGAAGCAATTTCATATATATGTATATTAAAAAATTTACAACACTCCCTACACAATATCTTTACATAACCCGAATTTCTAGGTTTCGCTATACGCTGTGAGGTTACAGCGGGTAAAACCAAAATTTTGCTCTGATGGAATCGGTATATTTATTTAATCAATTAATTATTATATTACGTTTATATAAATTACACTTATTAAAGAAAATTAAATTTAAAGCGCGGCAGTGACAGGACAAAAAACCCCTGTGCAAGAAAAAAAAAACGCGGTAAAAAAAAACGACACAAATACCACGGGCAGTTCTAGAAACCAGGTTTGATAGTGACAAAATGTATACTTTACTTTTTTTTACTATGAAATAGGTATACTTTATTTTGCTAAAAATTTTCATTTTTTCGCCGAAAAAGTAATAATTGTTGGTTCGCATTGAATAATGTTGAACATATTAATAAAAATTAATTAGGCTGTTTATATCGACCGGGTTTTTATTTTGCGCCAGGGATATTTATCCGGTGGTATACAGGGGTTTTTGTCCTGGAATCCAGAGCGGCATCGCATATCTTCATAGAAAACTGGATTGCAATATTTTGGAGTGACTGTTATTTTTTATTGAAAAACCACCATATATGCAGAATAGCTCAAACTTCTCGCGCGTCATTGACAACATAAACTGCGTCCATCGCTTTATTGCAGATCACTATTTTGTGAATAATTTCAATAATATTGATTGTACAGTGGTGAAACTTTGGTCACTGGAAGATTGCTTCTATGTTAGTATCTTGCTGAAATATTTTTTGAATCCATTCGAAAATTGGAAAGTTATGAACGTTTATGTATTTTGAAGGCATTTTAACTGTCCATCGCTTTATTGCAGCTCTGTGAAAAGGCCAAAAAATGGGCGATTAACTTCTATCGAGAGGGTAAAAATTGTAACAGGTCCTGCAGAAGGGTTGACTCTTCTATATTTAGTCAATGAATTTGGGTGGGATAAGAGAAACATAGTTTCTGTTGTGGAAGATCCCGACACCAACCCAAGGAGAGATGAGGGTACGAGGAGAAGCTTTTTCCCCTCGAAATATGCGAAAACTACCCAAGCAGGTTTTAAGGCAGCCAAATAACATTCGTGCCTCCATTTTCGACAAGGCTTTCATTGGTTATTCGTCCAAACGGTGTCTTAAATGAGACGACAAGGAACGTGGAGCCCATTTCCAAGCCTCCTATGGACAAGACCCAAAAGGAAAAAGGCATTAGATGTACACAGAATTACATGAAAACAAACTTCCTACTTGTTCTTTTAACGGATGAGGAAAGAGCCACCCTTGATTGTCTGGATAGATGGGTTAAAGTTTGGAAACTACTGGAGCTGTTTATCCACACTGGTTTCGTCGTCAACAAGGAGGCTGTGGCTTTATGTTTTAAGCTGGCATCATTGGTGAAACGTTAATTGGCCCTTTCCGATTACCAGAGGGTGTAAACCTAACAATCCAATCCTACATTGCCTCTTTTGTTGAGTACTTGTTCCCTTGGCCTAATAGTTTGCAATTCTCTCGTTGGCAAAAGATGATTTTCTTGCATAACTTTGCACAATCTCTTGCTTGAAGTGTTACAACTTCTTTCCTCATATCTCTGGGCATCAAGTGAGAGACTCTCATGACTTGATTGCCTTGTTCTCTGGTCTTAAACCCCATTGAGAATTTCTGACCGTTTCATTTGAGACATTATATCAGGACTGTTTTGACGTAAGACTAATGACAGCCTTGTCAAAAATGGAGGCACTAGTGTCATTTAGCTGCCTTATGACCTGCCTGCGTATTTTTCGCATATTTCGAGGGGAAATTGTTTTTCTCGTACCCTCATATCTCCTTGGGTTTGTGTCGGGATTTTCCACAAAAGAAACTCTTGTTCTCTTAACCCTTCCAAGTTATAAAGCTAATTATAGAAGAGTCCTCCCTTCTGCAGGACCTGCTACAATTTTTACTCTCTCGGTAGAAGTTAATCGCCCATTTTTTGGCCACTTCACAGAGCTGCAATAAAGCGATGGACAGTTAAAATGCCTTCAAAATACATAAACGTTCATAACTTTCCAATTTTCTCATGGATTCAAAAAATATTTCAGCAAGATACTTACATAGAAGCAATCTTCCAGTGACCAAAGTTTCACTACTGTACGATCAATATTATTAAAATTATTCACAAAATAGTGATCTGCAATAAAGCGATGGACGCAGTTTATTGTTTAAATTTCATAAACGTCTTGCTAACATTGTTTGTAAATCGACATATAATATGTATAATCATTAAAACACTAGAAATAGATTAATAGTCAGTTTAACTATAGTATATAATTATACATGTTCCACGCCATTTGCTGATTTGAAGCAGGACCAACAGGGATGGAGTTCACTAGATAATCAATTAGTTTTGCATTTAATTGATACATTTCATCAAAATATAATAGTTAAAGCTATACATAATAACTAGGTAATATATTGGTAAACTAGATTACGTGCACTCGATAGAGCGCATACCTTCGCTGCCGCTTATCCGTTTGCTCCCAAAATCTAATAAACTGGTGTCTGGATAGTGACCAATCGTCCCAACAAGTTTCGTGCAATATGGTTCAATATTTTTTGAGTTATTGAGTTATAAATGACCTTGACCGGATCGCTCCCAAAATTCTGCCAGGTGGTTCGTGGACATTGTCCAATCGTCCCATCAAATTTCAGACAATTTGGTTGAATACTTTTTGGAGTTATTGAATTATAAATGGCCTTGACCTTGATCCAATCACTCAGAAAATCTAACAAAATGGTTCCTGTATATTGGCCAATCGTTCAACCAAGTTTCATGCAATATGGTACAATACTTTTTGAGTTATAAATGACCATAACCTTGACCTTTGATTGGTCCACCTCAAATTCTACCAGCAGGTCACTGGACATTGACCAACCGTTTCACCAAATTTCAGGAAATTTGGTTGAACATATTTTCAGTTATGCAAATAACAAGATGATAAATAAATGCCGTCAATAATATAACCTTTCCGCATTCTACGAAGGTAATAACCTTGAATTAGATATTTACAGACAACTTGAACAAAACTGGTATTTTAATTTTACGTAAACATTCTACCAAACATTTGGAATTAACCTAATTTGTTTTCCCTTTTGTTTTTAATGTATAATAATAGTCTTTTAAATTAAATAAAAGAATGAGAAGTTTTTACATACAAGAGTGCGCTGAGCATTTTTAGAATTTTGAAAATGTGCAATAAACCGTTAATCACGAGATTGTCGCACATTTAATTTCCTGAAAACGAGCAGCGCATTTTCGAAATTGTTCGAAAAATAACCTATTGTAGTGCTTATTCACGAAGATATTCATTCTTTTTTTTTAACAGATATGAGTCTGAAAAATAATGTGAACAACGCCATCTGATGAAGAATCGTATAAGCTCTTGTTAACCAATAAATACTCTTTATTTTCGGAAATAATTCTCATCATTATTGTTGATACGAATTTTAGCTTATTATTTATAAGCTAAATTACTATTAGTATTACTGTTGGTGTTTAGCTATCAAAGTCTGTCAAAATATTCCATATGAAAATGTGACAGTCTATTAATTGTGCAATAATACAAAATTGCACAATAAAATATCAAATAGAAACTGTTTTTTCAATACAATTGTGCAAGTCTCCAATATAGCACATACACGGTCAATTTAATTGTCAATACAGGGTACTGTCAATGAAATTGCGCAATGATATTGATCGTGTATCGGCCGCTTAACAGCGAACAATGCCATGTTTTCTGTTATCACTAGAGCCCGGACAAATGCCATAAAGTCCTAAAATGCCATAAAAGCCATAAAATGCCATAAAGTCAATAAATGCAATGAAGTCAATTAAAGCCATAAGGTCTTTAAAATGCCATAAATGCCATAAAGTCCTAAAATATCATAAACTCCTAAAATGATGCGAAGTCTTATTTTGGGCTTTTTATTTTATTAAATAATTTGGTAAGTCGGTAAAGTTGATGGGTTATTTTGACAAATTTATAGAACGTTATAATTCAATCAAAATCTGTTTGAATTATTATACAAATATACTACTTATATCACTTCAAGAATTGGTATAGTCACCACTGTATCTAGTTTTCTGTGATTCTTTGCATCAATTTTTTAGCACAGACTCTGCCATGCACAAAATAGTGAATGATAAACTATTCAAAGAGAGAGATATGTAGAACCTAGGGATATTTGTAATATTTAAAATAGAAAAACTGCCAGGTGACAAAAATTGTGTTTTGTCTTGTAATTAAGTGGCTTTTGCTGTACAACAGTTTCAGAGTATCTTAATTGGCCTAATTATCTAATGTATGATTTGTTTAATCTGAGGTTGTCTACTACGAGGGCTGCTATAAATACGAATTTCGAATTTAATATTGGTATTAGTTTCATTTCATGAATTTCAATTTACCTAACCATTTTTTATAACACTTTTAGGTTAAATTTGAATAAATATACTATAAACTAGATTCATTGAATTTTTAAGGGATGTATTGTTTATTTGTTTTAACCATTTTTTTCATTTGAACGTACTAAAAACTTTCAATTTTATATTTCAAAATGCTGATTTATTCGTTGTAAATACCTATTTATTTATCCTAAAAGTGTATGCATAAGTCCTTAAATGTCTTGATAGGTCCTAAAATGTCTTGATAGGTCCTAAAATACCATTTTTTAGGTCCTTAAATTTCCTTTTTTTAAGGTCCTATAATGCCTTTTTTTAGGTCCTAAAATGCCTTTTTTATAGGTCCTAAAAGTCCGGACTCTAGTTATCATCATCAGGATACAGTAACATAGGGTATGGTAATCAGCTGATAGAATCTATAGTTTGACGTGACCACCGGATGACTGGAAATGGCGACTCTGACCACACTTTAAAACATGGGAAAACCTACTTAAACTTAGCACTTCTAAATTTAATTTTTTTCTGATCAATTACTAACTAGGCATTGGTTAAATTGTATTCCATTATTTTTTTTCCTTACTTGTTATTCATAGGAACTACAATTTAGCAGTTAACTAGCACTACTTTACGCTCCTAGGTAGCATTTTTTCAAGACCCTATTTTTTATAGATAAGTTAAAGAAATTAACAATAAAAGCACACCTGAATTATATCTATATATTGAACTTTGAGGTTCAATCGCCATTTCCGCTTTTCTTTTGTACGAAACCCTTCTAAAATGACTTCAAACTTCTCGATATTAACATGCAAATACGAGGAATTATAAGCCACTCGATCACAAACAAGGAATGTGTTGTTGTGGTGACGTCATATTTTTGTGTCGTCTGCTAGGTACTATACCCGATTATGTTCCTGTACCGTGATCACCATAATATTGTGATCGCTCACTGCGCGATAGAACGAACACCGCCACCGTTTTAGAGGTGATGAAATTGTCACTGAAACCTGCTTAAGAGATTTGAAGTTGTGGAAAAAGTATTTTGTTTCATTTTATAAGTTATTAAGACTTTGTATGGTTACTGTGTGACACAAAAAAAAAAAAAGAATGAACGCTTCTGTGTAGTGTCCAGTGTTGCCATACAATCAATGAAATTAAACTTTTTAATATATAGGCATGGAATTGCTTCACACAACTATCAGAAAGATAATTAACTAAATAAATATTCGTGATGACATCGAATTTTAATGCTACGATTCATTTCATAGTAATTTTTTTCAATTTTCCCTAAATTTCAATGAACGATCACCGCCATATTGACTGTGTCGTGATGCATTGAAATTTAGGGAAAATTGAAACATTTGCTATGAAGTGAATCGTAACAATAAAATTCGAATGGCATTCCGAATGGTACCGAATGGAGGCTTATTTTAACCGAATGAGGAAAACCGATAAACACAGTGAAAATTTAGTAAATTATTAGAAAAGATGAGCTATGAAAAGCCTCCATTAAATTGCTCGAAAGACTATTGCTCGAATGACAATTGCTCAAAAAACAATTGCTCGAACGAACAATTGACCGAAAGAACAATTGCTCGAATGAACAATTGACCGAAAGAACAATTGGGCGAAAGACAATTGCTCGAATGACAATTACTCGAAAAACAATTGCCCGAACGAACAATTGACAGAAAGAATAATTGCTCGAATGATCAATAGTTCAGATAATATAAAATAAACGAAATACAGTTATATTATTTAATATTTTAATAATTAGAAAGAAGGACGAATAGGTGCAGCTAATCGAAGATATTTCACTTTCATTATTAACCGACTTTCGGTAATATTTATGTAATTAAAAATTGCTCAAATAATCAAATTTTGAATAGTCATTGGTTTATGTAAAATAAGAGGAAAAGTGAACCAGATCAGAGCTACCGAAAAAGGAATATTTAATAAAAAAAACCAAGTGGCACGAATAGCAGAGGTCATACTAAATGTCTCGGGAACAGTTCCCATAGCCCTAGTTACTTAAATCTGACAACCCTACCTTAGCCCCGAGAACATCTCGTCAGAGCCCAGTGAAGCTATTAACTGACAAAAAAGACGAAAATTCCTGTACCCAAAATTGGTGCAGTATTCCTGTTCAATAAAAATAAGAAATCCAGAAAGATAATAATTTAAAAGCTGTATTAGAATTGATAGTAAATAGCGATGAAAAATATGAAATAGAGTTATTGTATGAAATTACTAATTAGATACCAGGATGGTTAGTTGCAGCTAATTGAAGTAATCCAAAGTGTTGGAATATCTGCATGTATTTCATTAATTTGAACACTGAGTAATTTGATCATTCGAGCAATTGTCTTTCGAGCAATTGTTCATTTGAGCAATTGTTTTCAAGCAATTGTCATTCGAGCAATTGTTCATTTGAGCAATTGTTTTCCAGCAATTGTCATTCGAGCAATTGGTTTAGAGCAATTTACCTAGAACCCATTAAAAGCCAGGTATGAGAAAGAATAATAACATCAAATATAATGATATTCAATAACTGTATTCTCTTGTATTATTCAGTATGTTACTGATATTCACAGTTTCCGTGATATATATATATATTTTCCATTTATCACTTCAGTACTGATATACGTGTAATGGGGGCCGTGTCACCCCCCATACCCTTCTTACAGGTCATTAATAAATCATGAACTGTGCGGTACAACAAACTAGTGGATACTGTTAGAAATTGAACGATATAAAACAAATATTATATATTATATAATATTAGACTATATAAATTCAAACTCTAACTACCTTCAGAAATAAACCTATATATTATACTATATTATTATATTTGAATATTGTACTTATATTATATTAACATATGTGCATTCTGAGACTATGTGTACGAGTCATTTTATCTTTTTTACCTAAATTCTATATACGGATTAACTTACAATATCTGAATAGTATCTTGATTGCAAATGTTATAAGAAGGTGAATAATTTAGGATTTGACCATCATTACCTATCATAAAAGTTGGCTATGCACAATTATCTATCTGTTCTGTCGGAGAGAGGATATAAACTCATCAAATTTATTAGTTAAAGAGCACGGAGACTTAACAAAAACTCATCAGAATATTAAATTGGAAACTGTAACCAAGGACTTAAAATTCAACAAAAACTTGTAGCATAGTTGCTTTCAAGCTCCAATCCCTTCTCTAAGAACGCTGCTATAAAAGGCAGTGATTTGAAGAAACCCACGTTCTTTCGTATTCAAGCTCTTCGTCGTGCACCGAACTTTCGTCTTCCCGCAAAATTAGCCGCAATCAGTATATATTGTGCATAGAACATAGTATGTTTTAAACTGTGCGTGAATTAAATCTGTATCTTGTAATCCTGTACTTAATATTTTTCAATAGTTGATATTCAGAGGTGTTATCGAGTTGTTTCATTAACCCCTTATTTAGGTTCAATTTATTCAATTGAAACTATACAGGTTAATTAATAGAAACTCCGAACTAATTAGAACTAGATCAGTGTAAATCAACTGATATTTATACCTAGTTCTAAAAGATACAACATACTACATTACGGCTATCTTTGGCCAAAATTGTCCAAAAAGACTGAAAACACTAGTTTTTTCAAAGTTCTCAATCCTTCAGTAATACATAGGAAATGAATAACTTTCTCATAAAGTATTAGTTTCTACACAAAATTGTTATGATTTTCGGATTCTATGGACAAAAGTACACAAGAAAAATTAATTTAAATTAAATTTGGTGCGGGTCGTCAAATGGGAAAGATCCCTATATATTATTCAATTTTGAGGTTCAATCGCCATTTTTGCTTTACTTATACACGAAACCCTTTTAGAATGAATTTAAACTTCTCGATTTTAACATGCAAATACGAGGAATTATGAGCCGCCCGGTCACAAACAAGGAATGTGTTGCTTTGGTGACGTCATATTTCTGCGCCGTCTACTAGGTACTATACTCCATGAATTAAATATATAATTCATGCTATACCCGTTAGGTTCCTATACCCTGGTTTGACCGTTTGAGGAGATAACAAATTTTTTGTAGTTTCTCCAGGAAGGAACTGTGATGAAAAACGATCGTAGAAAATTTCTATTAACCGTAGACTGAGATATGAATTTTTGAGGAGCAAACCGGAGGAAGTTTCGTTATATGCATATCATTATCTTATGATATATGTAATTAATTACCGTATGCTTTTCAGTTATTGGATGAGAATTTTATTAATTGGTTGATTACTATAACGTTAGGTTTTTCTTTCATCATAAGAATCGAATAATTAATGTCTGTAAAATATGAATTTCTATTTGTATTTATCTTCCTTAAATTAGGTCCCTTACAAACATTTTTTTATTGCTGTAAAGTTCCCCTTCAAGCAAACTTTTTATTGCTTCAATCAATGAGGCTAATGTATATCATTTTACTGCAAACCCCATGAAATTTGATAGCATATTTTTAATTTTATATGCTTTTAAAAAACTTTATGATCAAAACTCTACAATAGGCCACCTATTTTCTCTAACTTGCTAATTTTTCAAAAATATTTTATATTTTATTTCCCATTTTAGTTGGCTTTGTAACTTTTTAGTTTTAATTTCTGTACATCGATTCAATAACATTTTGAACTATCTCTATTCTCATTTATTGACCCATCCATTTATGAAATATCATCCTGGTGATCATTTTATTGTATCTTTCAATCGTTTCGCTAGAGTGAATGCTGGACATAAGAACCACGTTATCTTTCCTCCCCAACAAGCAGAGCAAACTTTATTTTTTGGCTACAGTCGCCTTCTTTCTTTAAAAATATATAACCCGTAACCAGGAAATTAAAACAGACCTGTACTTCTTCTTATTTTACTCTAACGTAATTTCCGTGTGTGCTCAATTCGATAAATAGGTACTCGCTGCCTTTTTTCTTTTTATAGCAGAAAACGAGAAAGAAAATCCGGAAATTGAGTACGCGCAACATGGAGAAAGAATTTGTCTTTTTAAATATATCAGCTTTTATATTTAATCATTTCATGCAATTCCATTCAAAATGTCACAGATTTAGGTTCATAAAGAATAAAAAGGAAATTAATAATTTAATTAGTATAATGTTGGCATAACACAGATGTTAATGATTAAAAATTCAGACTGTTTCTCGGGTGATTTTTGTACCAGTCAAATAAGTTGAAGAATTAATTAATGGATTTAAAACCTGTCGTATTATAGAGTCAAAAAAGCTATTGCGTGCAGTACACGAGTTTATTATGGAGGCAGAAAAGCTATTGCGTGCAATACATGAGTTTATTATGGAGGCAGAAAAGCATTGCGTGCAATTCATGAGTTTATTATGTAGGCAGAAAAGCTATTGCGTGCAATACACGAGTTTATTATGGAGGCAGAAAAGCATTGCGTGCAATTCATGAGTTTATTATGGAGGCAGAAAAGCTATTGCGTGCAATACACGAGTTTATTATGGAGGCAGAAAAGCTATTGCGTGCAATACACGAGTTTATTATGGAGGCAGAAAAGCTATTGCGTGCAATACACGAGTTTATTATGGAGGCAAAAAAGCTATTGCGTGCAATACACGAGTTTATTATGTAGGCAGAAAAGCTATTGCGTGCAATACACGAGTTTATTATGTAGGCAGAAAAGCTACTGCGTGCAGTACACGAGTTTATTATGTAGGCAGAAAAGCTATTGCGTGCAGTACACGAGTTTATTATGGAGGCAGAAAAGCTACTGCGTGCAATACACGAGTTTATTATGTAGGCAGAAAAGCTACTGCGTGCAGTACACGAGTTTATTATGGAGGCAGAAAAGCTACTGCGTGCAGTACACGAGTTTATTATGTAGGCAGAAAAGCTATTGCGTGCAGTACACGAGTTTATTATGGAGGCAGAAAAGCTACTGCGTGCAATACACGAGTTTATTATGTAGGCAGAAAAGCTACTGCGTGCAGTACACGAGTTTATTATGTAGGCAGAAAAGCTACTGCGTGCAGTACACGAGTTTATTATGGAGGCAGAAAAGCTACTGCGTGCAATACACGAGTTTATTATGGAGGCAGAAAAGCTATTGCGTGCAATACACGAGTTTATTATGGAGGCAAAAAAGCTACTGCGTGCAGTACACGAGTTTATTATGGAGGCAGAAAAGCTATTGCGTGCAATACACGAGTTTATTATGGAGGCAGAAAAGCTATTGCGTGCAATACACGAGTTTATTATGGAAGCAGAAAAGCTATTGCGTGCAATACACGAGTTTATTATGGAGGCAAAAAAGCTACTGCGTGCAGTACACGAGTTTATTATGGAGGCAGAAAAGCTATTGCGTGCAATACACGAGTTTATTATGGAGGCAAAAAAGCTACTGCGTGCAGTACACGAGTTTATTATGGAGGCAGAAAAGCTATTGCGTGCAATACACGAGTTTATTATGGAGGCAGAAAAGCTATTGCGTGCAATACACGAGTTTATTATGGAGGCAGAAAAGCTATTGCATGCAATACACGAGTTTATTATGGAGGCAGAAAAGCTATTGCGTGCAATACACGAGTTTATTATGGAGGCAGAAAAGATATTGCGTGCAATTCATGAGTTTATTATGGAGGCAGAAAAGCTACTGCGTGCAATAGATAAAACCTTTGAATAACTGATGGCGACAGTGAAATGATTTTATCTTTGAAACCTTCTATTAAATAGATATATCACATATAACTTCACTTGCAATCGGATCAAAAGCGAACTTTTATCATAGCAATATTTTCTGTCAGTAGCTGTTGAAAAACATAAGGGAATGGCGTACGCAGTACTCGGAAAGTGGGTGTTAACACAGGTCATGAGTAGGGTTGTGACAATATGCCTTTAAAATCATAGATCCTGGAAATAGTATAGACTGAATGAATTAAAGACTATTTAATCGTTCTAAATCAGCGGTCTATAGTATTCGATACCATTTCATTTCGTTTCGTCTATGATATTCTTAAGATCTATGATTTTATCTGCATATTGTCACAACCCTAATAATGATAAATCATATGAGAAATTATTAAAGGTCAAATTCATGAAAAAAAACTATTAATTAATGGATGAATAAAATAATTATTGAGTATCACTTGATAGTGTTAAAAACTATGAAAATATATACAATGAGGGTTGAAATGGTATGGTAATAATTGATTTCTATGATAATGAAGATTAATATGCTATATTATTCAATTAATGATAATTTAAAATACTGATGAAAATAAATAATTGATGATGAACACATGCGGTAAATCACTTATCTTCAGCTATCAATCATAAAGTATTATTTTAAATATTTGTATACCTTTTCAGCCTTTCTTTCAAAGTGTATGACACTTCTCTATCGAAACTTTTCTCGGTAGAATCATCAGGTCAGTGTTGCTATCAAGACACTTACCCTTTGTCCTCCGTGATGCCATTACGATAGGGAGTTTGAATCTATAAAGCTGAGGATAAAGATTACAGAGTCTATTGTAGGCAGTTTTTCGAGGCATGGAATTGAGACTGTTCTTCGGCTATAAAGTTAAGATAAGGAACACGCGTCTCCGAGGACCACTTCATGCAGAGAGACAGAGAAAAAGAACGGTGTAAGGAGACGGAAAGGAGACACGAAGGAAAACTACTGAACAAACGAGACATTATGGAGACGTGAGAGCAACGAGATAAGGACTAGAGACAGTAAAGAGATGTGAAGTTGAATGAGGCATCCTGGAGATGTACTGTGAAAAGAGAACAAGATATTTCTTGCAGTCAAAGGCTTTGGGATTTAATTGGTATTTATTTTGGTTTCTTTTACTTTTAGTTAGAATCTTATCTTTTGCTTTTAAAAACACAAAATATGAGATACTAGTTTTTAAAGTATTCCAGAACAGACAAACAAAAAGTGTTAGTTGTATGTTTATTTATTATTTATTAAAAAAATAATTAATTTTTTTAAAACGATCTATACAAAAAAGTACAAAAAACGAAATTTCAATATATAAGATTTCAAGCCTTTTTATAAGTTCAAAGAACTTTTCGGGCTAGGAATAGAGACACAATATTACCACCGTAAGAAAAATAAAAGATCAGTGATAAGTCTAATAAGAAATTAAGCCCACAGTATAAATCATTGAAGCTGAAAGTTCTGATATCGACTAATTCCAATGATGAAATAGAATTTATTTAAATGTCTCTTATTGAAGATACCTAATAGCTAGCTAATTCAAAGAGCATATGAAAGCTTGGTTAAACTTGGTTAAATTATTTGGTGTTAAATTTTTTATTTAATTTTCGATAAACATGACAATCAAATCTTATGCTCTTAAAAAGCCTCTTTCACACTTATCGGTTTCGTCCGGTCGAAAAAAAACCCGGTCGGATATTTGACGGCAATGCCTCACCGTCCGGTAGAGTGGCGAGCCTAATATTGTAAAATAAAAGTAATTCTAAAAGTAATTTTGAGCTAAAAGTAATTTTAGCTCATTATGATAATAAATGTTTAGTAAATCTTAAGAAATAATTTGTATTTCGTTTTGGAAATAAAAGAAATTGTTGAAAAAAGAGGCAACCATCATTTTTCTCATAACAATAAATAAAGAGTATCATTATATTGTGACAATGTAATGAAATAAGCTCTGAATTGAAAAATAGTGATATCATCATTCGATATGTAGGACTTAAATGATATAAAGATGGAAACACACGGAGTCCTAAATCAATCTTTGCTCATCACTAGAACCGTCTGTTGTAGTGATTATAGCCGGCTGCAAAACAGCGACCAGTAAGTGTGAAAATTACCATTGATTACTCGCTCCTCTAGTAAGAATCCTCTGGCCGTTTTTTTTACCGACCGGACGAAACCGGTAAATGTGAAACAGGCTTTAGTAATGGCGATAAGAATCTTGTCTCAGTATCTATACAACTAACAGTTTTATCAATTACATTTTACAGTCTAAGGTAGCGGCAATTCTAGTCATGGAATCATGAAGACCAAAAGTCTTTGGATATAATGATCTTAGTTAATTGAAGGATGGAACTTCTTCATAATGAAATCTTGCAAAGTAAATGTTAGTGTACTGAGTAAGTAGCCTCTAGTTTGACCAAATTAGTAGCCATTTTTATGGCAGACTAAAGAAGACTGTTCTAGTGTTCATGCTGAGTATAGATGTTATTTCTTACTCAGGACTCTACATTCACTATACATGATTTCACTATTAAGGAGTTCTACTAAGCTAATTCTGCAAATTCTTAGAACCATGTCATTACCCTAAGTAAAGTATTTTCTATAAATAAACGAAAACATATTTTCTTCACGATTATCTGAATCTATATTTGCAATCCATCATTAATGAAGATGTGATGGGAGTGCATCAAATGTACATCAGTTTCCATCTCTCCAATCGAAAAAAGCATTACGCAAAATGAATTTTCGGATTCTCTCTTGAGATCCACTAATGAGAAATCAATAAGGAACGATTCTTCAGTTTGGAATTTATTAACACTATCAAGATTCTCTTTAAATTTTGCTATTAGAAAATGAATTGCATTTGTAATTCCATGCAAAGACTTGGTCTTATATAATTATTATAGCTTATCTTAAAGCAAATGATGTAATGACTGAAGCCCGGATTTCTAGTTCTTATGCTATAAACGCTATTTTGACCATAAAAATAAAGTTATTTATTCATTTTGACCGGTTAATCTCGCTCTTTGTGTAAAGAAGTTACTTAGAGAATACAAATTTCTGCGTGTCATTGTTAGTTGAGAGTTCATGCTGTAGCACCAAACATGCCCAAAGTGAAACAACCCGAAACTGTTTAGAAGTGGTAAGAAGTCGAAAATAGAAAGTGATTTTAAACGACAAGAGACTAAGCATGACAGCTGAAAAAAACTGTAATGTGATGTCATGCATAAAGTATTTATTGTTATTTTTATTTTATTCTAAATTTGGTATTTGTACTTCGACTAAAAGTGGTGTAAAATAGTTTTGAAGGAAAACTTTTTTCTACACTTTTTAAGTGATTTTTTTTTACCTGATTTTTGATGGGGATGAGGGGGACTATTACACAGGGTTTTCAGACTTGGAGGTATCGTTGCATTTTTTACATTGAGAGATTTTGACCACGGAAGTTTTTGCCCTAGAATTTAAACAACAACTTATAAGTAAAGAGAAAAAAACATTGAATGGGTTGTCTCTGCCAGTCGACCTCCTCCACACCTCTTCTAATCATTTTTGTAAGAGCATATACTGCAGTTTCATGTTAAAAATAAATTAATATGAACTTGCTCAACTTGTAAACTTTGAAATGAATGACCAAACTATGAATATTTGTATTTGTGTTTATAAGGATAAAGTTTCAAAAATTAACTTGAGCTACTTCTAAATATTGTCTGAGTTATTTCTTCATGGGTACCAGGTACTTAAAAAATATCCATCTAAAAATAAAATCTTCGAATTTTTATTGTTACCCTAATAATCATTGGCACTGAGGTGGAATTTACCTGGGGTGGAATTTACCTGGGGTGGAATTTACCTGGGGTGGAATTTACCTGGGGTGGAATATACCTGGGGTGGAATATACCTGGGGTGGAATATACCTAGAACCGATATAATACGTTCACAACTGCCTTAAATGTTGCTTTTAAGTTCTGTGAATAATAATTAAAAATCAACTATTAAAAAATAAACAAGAATGGCATAGTTACTCTGGATTTTTTTTCCAAAAAGTTTTTATAATGTGGACAAAAGAAAGGAAATGAATAAATTTTAGGATACACTCAGCTATTATAACGACTATTATTTACCAATTTTAAAACTCTTTTTTAGAGCTTTAAAAACATTTTTGGCGCTATTTTGACTAGTTTCCTTAGAACTATAAATCCGGGCTCTAGCAATGACAAGTAAAATAATGAATCACAATGATGAATCTTCCTATATTTTGATATTCAGTTAACAAAAGGATAATTTTAAAAGCACCATAGAAAAATATAAATGTAATATAAATAGAGTCAAATTGTGCTATGTCCACGCATACATTATTTTGATGATGAATCATATTGAGAAAAAATAATCGCAGGTTAAATGCAAATTTCAAACTATTTTTATACTATTTTCCATAAATTGTTCTGTAGAAGCATCTTGTCAAACAACATCTAATCAATAGTCGCGAATCAATCGTACCGCAAAGGGTGAATACAATCACCAATCGTTATAAATAGAGTGATGTGTTAAGTTCCGTTTATATCGTCAAAAGGACTTATTTTTAGACTGAAAAAGACAGACAGCTTCAGACTGCTTTCTATGACAGCACTCCAATTATTGTATTCACCATCAAATTATAAGAGTTTCCACTTTGGCTGATGAGATCCCTCTTTCCGATCAAATCTTTCATGCTTTCCCTAATCACAGCGCCCTAATTTCCCATCTAATAATGAACCAGCTTAATTATTACTCAATCAGCTAATTGGTTTTGCTGAACAATGTGATTTAGGATGATGCAATCATGATAATAAGTCATTACGAGAGCAAGTGTCCGAGTACAGTTAGATGAATATTAGTTATTTCACTTCGAGTAGGGGTTGTGCAATTAGGGTTGTGACAATATTCGTTTAAAATTATAGATCTTAGGAATATCATAGACGAAACGAAATGAAACGGTATCGAATACTATATACCGCTGATTTAGAACGATTAAAGAGTCTTTGATTCATTTCGTTTATAACATTTCCAGGATCTATGATCTTAAACGCATATTGTCATCACCAGCTATAGTTATAACAGTATCCAAAATTCAATGCATGGATTCGTATAATACAATACGAAATTAGTGTTTCTATACTACAGTACAACTTGATTCAATATATGTTTACTCAAACTATTGATGTATTCTGAGTTACAAGAATTTCTATAATAATTCACATTCTTCGCCGTTTCTTTAGATAATTTTCCCACGCCTAGTGAGCCAGCAAAACAGAAACATCTGCAGAATGGCGTCTGGAACATTTACGACGACACTCTTTCGAAACTTGGGCAATTTATTCGTTAGTTTCTTGTTGTGAACTCTCTCTCTCTCTCTACTTGGAAGCAAATGGCATAGCATTCGATTGTGTTCATGGCAGAGCAATAATGTAGAGGTAGGCATTGGTAGAAACTAATGGTAATAACCAATATGTGAATTGCTTAGCTAGGACCGAGTGGCTGGCTGTGTGTTCTATGCTTCGATCAGATTTAGATTAAATGTATGTATTTGGAATAGAGAGATATATTGAATAATTTACACAAACATGGAAATGATTTCAGAATAGAATGATATAAAAGTATTTCAGAGTTGTCAATTATTAGAGTGAGAGGAAATATGAATAAACCATCGATTAATGAAAAAACTAAATACATTTTTTTTTGTTACCTAGATGAATATTTTTGGAAATTGTGAGTTTAGTTTTTCGCAGAATAAATTCATATCCTTACTTAGTGATATTTATTTATGGTAATATTTTGAACTAATCTCTGAATTTTCGAAACATCATTCCAAATTTAAGGAAAAATTTCATCATAAGATGGTTAGAGCTGTTAAAACTTTAACATAAAGAGTATAGTAACTAGTAGACGACGCAAAAATATGACGTCACCATAACAACACATATTTTGTTTAAAACAGAGCGGTTCATAATGCCTCGTATTTGCATGTTAATATCGAGAAGTTTAAAGTCAATTTATAAGCGTTTCGTGTGATAAATAGTAAACAATTGCGATTGAAGTTTAATGTTTTATCTGTTGATATACTTATATTATTGATACAATTATAGGCAAAAATTGAACCATAAAGATTAAAAATGAACTAATTATTAACCACAAAGTATATTATTCACGAAGCAATCAATGAAATTTTTAAGATTTTCCGGTCACGCGTGGTCACGTCAAACTAGATTCTATTAGCTGATTACCATACTCTATGAGTCTATAGCGACTATATTCCTTACCCTATAGCGGCTATAGTCTACTGTACCCTGGACTTACCAGTAGATTTGATTAGGTAACTAGAAGAAGTAATCTTAGCAATTACGTATACACTACTCGAAAAGTATGATAATTTGTTTACAGATGCTTCTGAAAAAATACAGCTTATTAACCAATCTCTGAAAAGTACCTTCAACTGCGTTTATAAATCAATGAGAGCTTAAAAGTTAAATTCATGAGTTTATATCAATAGTAGTAAACGATTCACAGATTATTATAACTTCTATCAATGTAACACCGTAACCCCTTTTTTTAATCTTTATTTACCTAGTTAAACAAATGAAGAACTACTTAAATAGAAATAACTGAGAGTTGCTAATGTAGTTTGTTGTATCCGCTAGTTTGTTGTACTGCACACTTCATGGTTGTTTAATGACCTGGCAGGGGGGTTCGGGGCCGATATACATATATTTTATGTTCAATCAGTAATGAACTACAAAAGTGTCAATAAGAATTAAATAATATAGGTAAATAGGGATTAAAAAACAGGGGGGGGGGGTTATGACCTACACCGAGTACCTAGTAGTAACCTATTGTATTTACATTTACAATGAAGCACTTGAATGACCCTTATCTAACATATAAACCTGATTGCATGTAGTAAAATGTTATTTTAAGCACAAATTGACGAAAGAAATTTTCAATAAAAATTCTTATTCCATCAGATAAATGCAAATGTGTTCTTAATCCTTCAGTCACCTTTACTCTACTGGAGATTTTGAAGACTATTAAGCTGAAAATTATATGTGAATAGAGTGTAAAACGTGATAAAAACAATATTTTATTTAAGTTAATTTCCATGAAAATGCACATTTAACTCAATAATAGCACAATTTTTATTTGGAAATTACTAGTGTGACGTCACTCGGTTTAATCGATGTCACGTCCATGTAGTATTTTCGGATGTTCCAATATTGTACTTAGTATACTTTCTATTTATTTACTATGACTGTGAGTGTCCTATTACTGAAAATTTAACCCAACTTAACTGATTTGGAGACACGTAAAATGACCATATCTTCATTACGCTCTAGATTCCTGTTGTTTCATTACGTAAAAAGAATTAAAACTATTTTACGTAAATTTTACGCTGAGCCAAAAGTAAAATGGAAAAGAAAATTAAAATGATATCACCTCTTTAGGAATCTATTACTCGTAGCTATGGGGCCAAATATATTGAGAAAATAGGCATCCTTAGCAGGTGCTGCCATTAATTTTCATACCTAATATAATTTTGTCACTGTTGCACCTACAAAAATCTTTTTCGATAGAAGTAATAAGTGCAGTCAAAAAAGTACATCTGTAATTATTTTTGGACAGTTTACTTATTTTACATTAATTAAAAGAAGTTTTATTAATTGTAATCTTTGTAGATATTTTGAATTTAACCAGGGTACACGATGACAAGTTTGTAAAAATTGAAAATAATATGGAATTAGAAAACTCTGATTTGGTAAATTAGCATCATTCAATTGCATTTAAACTCCTTTAATAATAATAATGAATTATTGAAAAGATCACCTATATCGTGCTCGTAATATATTTGTGGTAGGTAGGATCACACAGGTAAATTCCGGCCCTTAAACTTCGAGCAACTTTTCTCAAGAAACTGTATCTTAATCCTTTTGAATTGAATATAGGGTCACGCAAGTAAATTACGTCCCACTCACTAACTGCGGCCTCTAACAACTGAAACATCATAGCTTCAAAACACACGTCAACTTAAATTAATAAGTTATAGCATGCACTGTGCTTCTTTTGATAGCTATGCAACATTTTAATGTAATTTCGATTCAGAATATTGTAGAGACTCTCTCTTGAGAGGGCCGCAATTAAAAATTAAAGGGCCGCAATTTACCTGCGTGACCCTATATTAAATTTTTCAATACTTCTTGCAATTGTTTGTAACTATGGTAAAGAAGGTAAATTGTAGCACGGTAGTTAACTGCAGTCTCCATGCTATGCTACTTTCAATATGCAACATTTAAATATAAATATTGTTGAGCATGTGAAGAGTTCTTGAGAGGGCAACAGTTGGTAATTATAAGGCCGCAATTTACCTGTTTGACTCTACCTACCTATTCTATGTGATGATCTTTATGTATGATTAATTTTTTTATGAATCTAAGGTTTGTGAGAAGTTATATGAATCATGAATCTAGATAAAGTGAACTGAATATAATTTAAAACAGTTTCGCTGTACCTACCTACATGTATAATTCAAAATGTCAACCTTTGAAGATATCAATGAATAATATGAAGCATTTTTCAACCTATTTATCTAATTATTTACCATATTGATTTAAGAGCTAATTTAATGTTTCATTTGAAATTAATTTTGTTCTGTACTTTCACCTGTTAGATATTACCTTTTTCAGACAACCTATTTTTTGAAATTGGAGACTCAGACCATCCTAGTCGTAGCCATCTAAAAGAGTTTGACTTAGCATTTCAAGAAGTTTAGGTTACCAACTATATAATGAATAAGTATTTTTTCAGATAATTATACGTATCATGATTTTCTTAATAACTATTGTATCAATATTATCTATTTCACAGAATGGGAATGCGTCCCTGAATACTGTGAGGTCGTTCATAAATCCATGCAATGGAATTCTCACCTGGGCCTTCCCACATGTTGACAGACCGTACACAATGATGTTCAATAATCCATCTTGTCCAACATGGACAACAAAGCATCTTATTACCAAGCGTCCCCAGAACACTGAATTGGTTCTTCCAATTGGCTTTCCAGTATCGCTATTTTGTGGAGGTTGTTGGAGGGGCCTGAGAGCAGACCTATTTTTCAGCTGGTATGAAGACCATGAGAAATTTATGGAGAGTCGAGAGATTCACACTTACACTGGGAGTAAATATCATAGAAAGAGATCTACTAATGGACTTCACTGTCTGTTATCTTACGGTATCACAGGTCCAGTTACAAAATCGGGGGACATTTATTGTAATATGAAATTTAAGAGCAATAAGAATATGAGCGAAAAAATTTCCTACACTGTTAAAAATGTTCCTGTGATAAAAAATGAAACTATTTTCTATACAGGATCATCCAAAAAAGTTAGATTAGAATGCCATCATAACTCTGAAAAGGATAACTCGGCTAATCCTCTTGTCAACGTCTGGTACAAGTCTGATTCGAACAAATCCTCTGTTTTGATTCCGTACAACTTTCCCTATATCGAGATGCCTCTTTCAGAGTATTCTATTAATGTTTCCTGTGCTACCTATCACATTCTAAATTTAAAATCTGTTTGGGTTCAAACCTATCTACTAGTGCCCGAAAGTTCTGAAACGAAATATGTAAATGCCTTCAAAGGCCAAAATGTGAAATTTAGTAGTGAATTTAGTTCGGCTAGCAACATTAATCAAATATCTTTATTCATTATACTTTTAATTCACTACTTAATTTGGTAACTTGCTGTTATAGTTTTTTTTCAAGTACCCAGTTAAAATTCGGTGCAGTATAGCGGACGTTTTACTGTAGTTTATGGCAGTCTCAGCATTTCTAAGCAGCGCTCAGCAGATAATCTCTGCTTTCTACAAATGTTTACCGCGACCTACGGAGGCCACGGCAGTATAAGGACGAGATAATCTGTGGAGGTTTGACGCGTTATTATCTGCCGAAAACTCTGGAGAACAGAGCATAGAAAATCTTCAGAGTTTATAGTCGATAATATTGGCTAAAATCTCCAGAGATTGAAGCACCACATATTGCTCATGAATCATAATCCAACAAATTAATTTGAACAAAAATACAACTTCTTTATCGATAGTGTAGCTAATAATAGGTAATAATAGCTATAGCCTATAGTTAATTAATTAGTGGATAGCCCTAATATAAAATAAACATTAATCACTATTGTTCTTGGTACTCAGCTATGGTTTGGCTCATTCAGTTTTATATTAAATCTATTGTTACCTAAAATTTATTTAACCACGGATATCATTGAGTAATTTGTATGCGTTTTTATATCTCTCATTTGTCAGAGTGAACCACTAAATTTTTTTAAAGTAACACTTATAGAAGATCAAAGCAATAGTGAAGTCTGACAATGTTGATATCAGGCTTTTTCAGAATACAGTTTTTCTGTATCTTCTCACTGAATGAACTGAAACAGCTCTCATCAGACTCACACATCGATCATGTAGGTTCTAATAGTACTTCCATGCGTACATATGACTGAGAATCGTAGTTACAGGAGACATTCTTAAATTATTTCCATGAATATCAAAGTGCTGATGCTTGATTATAGATAAAATGATTTATAAAGATAAATTATAAGCATACTAAACTACCATTGCATATAATGTTTTCAATTTATAAGATATTAGGTAATTATTTACCCTGATGTAGGTTATTATTTGTCGAATTAAACTTTTGGCATGTGAGAATATATAAAATATATCATAGGTATATGGAATATATAATGACATTCTTATAAACAAGCTGACATTGGCTTTAGTTTAATAAGTTTACTCCAAAATGTATATATTGTATATAATGCATACAATATACTGCATATATATAGTTAGTACAGAAAATTAATTTGGTTCATCTAACAACGATTCAATATTATAATTGAAATACTTGCAATAACTAACCAGTTAAAATTATATACTAATATTATTATAACATTAATCATGTATTTGTTATTCATCCGCGCCATTTAAATAGGTATATTGGAATACAAGAATACCAAATAACACGAAATCATTATTGAAAAAATCGGTCATTCTTAATAATTATTTAAAGATAAAATCATTTCCATGCTGAAAATATTAAAAACAGGGTTGCAAAACGAAATATATAGAACAATTACTTTGTACGTTCTAAAGAAAAATATCGGATTTTTTTATTGACAACCATTGAACCTGCCGTATTTTGAATAGTTTCTAGTTTAAAATAAGGTTCTGTGGTGAATTAATGTTTTAAGTTATTAATTTATTGGTGAAAGTGGAATTGTGTATCTATCATGTGTATAGTATTTAAGAGTTCAGTGGTTATTGTATCTTATTGAAAAAAAAAAATAGCTATGCTAGGCTAGGTATATATTATATAATATAGCCTATACCTAGCTAGCTAATTTGTACTTTTTTGGGTTTTGGAATTCACTACCTACGGTCCTACCTAACTAGGTGCCTACTAGGCTACTCATGACACCAGTTATCTATCTGACAATAAATGATTTTTCACCTAGCTATGTATAATGTTCTAGCACATAGGTATCAGGAAATGCACTGTAACATGTACTCCAAGTAGCCTATGTCCAAGTTACTCCCACTGTGACATATCTATGTACCTACTAGCTACCCACAGCCAACAGGCGACTCAAGTTATTAGTTATAGAGTACTACCGATGTCAGTTAAGCAAATTAGTTGGCTTCTATTTTAAATGGTCCACTCGTCCACACATTCTGATTGATAGCTATATACCTAAGCCATGTTTCAAAGTGTGCACTGTGAACAAAGTCGCCAGTATAGCCTATATTGATACGTATCTAAAAGATGAGCGGCGCACCAGATGACGGCGCACCCACCATACGTTCTATTAGATAGATCATAGGTAGTTTGAAAGATGATTTATGATAGGTACCTATATGTAGAAATGTAGTGAATTTGATATTTGTTGTTTCTAATTTATGACTGATGGCCAGTCTGTATTTAGTGGTAAATTCCACCGACATGTTGGTGGAATTTTTTCCCTTCAAAATAATATTCTGGCAAAGTCGTTGGATTTTCAACTATTTATTCATGTTACCATTAATTTTTGGTGGATAAATTGGGAAAATGTTGGTGGATCAGTCAAATTACTGGAAATTAATGGTGGATTTTTTCAGCTTTTTGAAAAAGTCAGTGGGATTTTTTGCATCAAATACAGAATGGACTGATGGTACCTGAATGATGTGACTCTACAACCAGTCTGTATTTGGTTTACAAAATTCCAATTACTCTTCCAAAAAGCTGAAAGAAAAATCAGAAAAATACATACCTACCTACCTATTTCATGATAGATACTAAGATAGCTATTCGAATGAGCCACCAACATTTTTTTTATTTACCTAGCCACCAAAAATAAAAAAAATAATGGTAAGTTGGTAACATTATAGTTATACTAACATAGGAATACCTAAATAGCTAAAATCCACAGATTTTACTAGTATAATATTATTTTCGAAGGGGAAAAATTCCACTGACAAGTGGATGGAATTTACCATGAAATACAGTCTGGGCATTATACCAGTCTGTATTTGGGGCACAAAATTCCACTTGACTTTTTAAAAGTTGAAAAAATCCACTAGACTATAAATTTCTAATAATTTGGCTGATCCAGCAACTTTTTTCTAACTTATCCACCAAAAATTAATGGTAACATAGGATTATTGGAATAAATGGCTTTAAAAATCCACCGACTTTGCCAGAATATTATATTCAAAGGGCAAAAAATTCCACCGACATGTCGGTGAAAATTACCCCAAAATACAGACTGGGACATTAATTGAGTCAGAGAGATACTGAGATAGATATTCGCAGTTGCTAGAGTCTTGACTGACTACTAGGTATATTGAATTTTCTTCAATAGTTTTGAATTCATTCCTACCTATGATCTATCCAGAATGCAGGAACTGGTAAAGTGTTCTCCAAGATATCCTACATTTTGACTTATGTTCATGTTCTCAGTAAAATACATGTAAATGTAGGAGGAAATTATTGAATGTTTGCACAGAAAATGTTAAAATGTCATATATTCTGCAGACTGGCTAGTACCTATACAAGCTATATCTATTTACCTGAATTTTACTTCGATTATTAAAAGAGATCTCTGTATTATTGTATACAAAATATGCCAGTTAATCTGTTGATGCCAATTAATTGACCCTCAGCCTTACATACTAAGTTACATTTGTAAAGGTCAAAACTCAGATATGACTAATTGGCTTAATGCCAGTCTACAGAATATGGGACATTTTTAACATTTTCTGTAATAACAGTCTGAACAGTCCTTAGTTTTCTCCTATATTTGCATTAATTTGACTGAGAACAGAAGCCAAAACAGAAGATTTTTTGGAGAACAGTTTACCAGTTCCTACAGTCTGGGCTTAATGATTTGATTTAATTTAATTTCTGTGTTCCCATGTTAATTTGGCTTAAAATTTTAAGAAATGAGCCAAAATTGACATGTCTCAGAATCGTTAAATTTTGGCTTGAAATTGGCTAACAATCTGCCAGTCTCTTGAACATGGCATGATGATTATTCAGATTATATAAGATGCATCTTGACAGTTTCAATATATTTAGGTACCTATTCTCATGTAAATTTTGGCACTAGCTATATTTAGAGTCAACATAGTTTTAAAATTTTGATAATTGGAGCAGTTAAATTAGGTTACTTTCACTAGAAACCTTTTTTTGACTGACGGAGGTCGCTTTTCTTTGACGGAGGTCGCTTTTCTTTGACGGAGGTCGCTTTTCTTTGACGGAGGTCGCTTTTCTTTGACGGAGGTCGCTTTTCTTTGACGGAGGTCGCTTTTCTTTGACGGAGGTCGCTTTTCTTTGACGGAGGTCGCTTTTCTTTGACGGAGGTCGCTTTTCTTTGACGGAGGTCGCTTTTCTTTGACGGAGGTCGCTTTTCTTTGACGGAGGTCGCTTTTCTTTGACGGAGGTCGCTTTTCTTTGACGGAGGTCGCTTTTCTTTGACGGAGGTCTCTTTTCTTTGTCGGAGGTCTCTTTTCTTTGACGGAGGTCGCTTTTCTTTGACGGAGGTCGCTTTTCTTTGACGGAGGTCGCTTTTCTTTGACGGAGGTCGCTTTTCTTTGACGAAGGTCGCTTTTCTTTGAGGGAGGTCGCTTATCTGTGACGGAGGTCGCTTATCTGTGACGGAGGTCGCTTATCTGTGACGGAGGTCGCTTATCTGTGACGGAGGTCGCTTATCTGTGACGGAGGTCGCTTATCTGTGACGGAGGTCGCTTATCTGTGACGGAGGTCGCTTATCTGTGACGGAGGTTGCTTATCTGTGACGGAGGTTGCTTATCTGTGACGGAGGTCGCTTATCTGTGACTGAGGTCGCTTTTCTTTGTTGGAGGTCACTTTTCCATGTTACAAACCAGTCTGCAAAACATGCACAATCAGTCTTCAAATATTCAATTTTTGGAGCGATTCTTTCCAAAAGATTTTTAAATTTCTCTCTAAAATGGCCAGAAATCTCAAAACACTCTCCAATAATTACATGTAAACATAGGGAATTGATTAAGAAATTGTCGCCAGATAATTCAGGACACTAATTTCAAGGCCATAATAGTCACCGGATAAATTTCACAACTTCATGCATCTTTTGCAGACTGGGTTACAGAGTATGTCAGTTAAAGCCAATTAATTGGCTTAAATTTCAAGAGGTCAAAATTCAGATATGTCTAATTGACTTAAAATTTTGAATTAATTCCTATGTTCCCATGGACGCAGGAGGTGACTATTTTTTGATGCAGGAGGTGACTATTTTTTGACGCAGGAGGTGACTATTTTTTGACGCAGGAGGTGACTATTTTTTGACGCAGGAGGTGACTATTTTTTGACGCAGGAGGTGACTATTTTTTGACGCAGGAGGTGACTATTTTTTGACGCAGGAGGTGACTATTTTTTGACGCAGGAGGTGACTATTTTTTGACGCAGGAGGTGACTATTTTTTGACGCAGGAGGTGACTATTTTTTGACGCAGGAGGTGACTATTTTTTGACGCAGGAGGTGACTATTTTTTGACGCAGGAGGTGACTATTTTTTGACGCAGGAGGTGACTATTTTTTGACGCAGGAGGTGACTATTTTTTGACGCAGGAGGTGACTATTTTTTGACGCAGGAGGTGACTATTTTTTGACGCAGGAGGTGACTATTTTTTGACGCAGGAGGTGACTTCCTTTTGACGCAGGAGGTGACTATTTTTTGACGCAGGAGGTGACTATTTTTTGACGCAGGAGGTGACTATTTTTTGACGCAGGAGGTGACTATTTTTTGACGCAGGAGGTGACTATTTTTTGACGCAGGAGGTGACTATTTTTTGACGCAGGAGGTGACTATTTTTTGACGCAGGAGGTGACTATTTTTTGACGCAGGAGGTGACTATTTTTTGACGCAGGAGGTGACTTTCTTTTGACGCAGGAGGTGACTTTCTTTTGACGCAGGAGGTGACTTTCTTTTGACGCAGGAGGTGACTTTCTTTTGACGCAGGAGGTGACTTTCTTTTGACGCAGGAGGTGACTTTCTTTTGACGCAGGAGGTGACTTTCTTTTGACGCAGGAGGTGACTTTCTTTTGACGCAGGAGGTGACTTTCTTTTGACGCAGGAGGTGACTTTCTTTTGACGCAGGAGGTGACTTTCTTTTGACGCAGGAGGTGACTTTCTTTTGACGCAGGAGGTGACTATTTTTTGACGCAGGAGGTGACTTTCTTTTGACGCAGGAGGTGACTTTCTTTTGACGCAGGAGGTGACTTTCTTTTGACGCAGGAGGTGACTTTCTTTTGACGCAGGAGGTGACTATTTTTTGACGCAGGAGGTGACTATTTTTGACGCAAGGGACAAACGACACTTTTTTTCACACATGTTACACCCCTATTTAATTATCTCGTCTATTCTTCTATTAGCAACATGTGTAGAATTTTAACTAATGCATTGAGTAGAAAAATAGTGCTTAAGTCATAGTTCAGAGATGGTTCTGTTATTTGATCATGATGGCCATACTTGAAAAGATGATGCTGGGTGGTTATTATATACTATATTATTCAGAGTCAAAATCCTTGCTCATTCACCAGTGTCATTGTTTTGAGTCCTTTGACCAATGAGATATTTTACAAAGTATCTCAAATGGTCAGATAATCCAAGAAACTTTGATAGATATTTGAATTTAAAGCATATTTTTCCCATATTGTCATGCTAAAACTCAATAATGTTTAGGACATTAAATAGAAATTTGCATAGTATGGAAGTGGCTAATATCACTCCTATTTATTTAGATAACTGGTGTTCTATCAATTATCTACCTATGTTCTTGTGTTAATTTTCATATTTATACAGTGTGATCATTATTAAAAAATTATACATAGCTAACTCAAATTGTGAGTTTGTTTATGATAATCTGTATTCCTCCTCTGGATATTGTTACTAACTAGGCTATTTTTATATATGTTCATGAATTTGTTTGTTATATAGCTATGTCAAAACTTTTGTTTTTCTTTTCAGGATCACAATTATTCAACACATTCCAAAAGGAAACTAGTTTAAGAAATTTTGTATGTATCAAACAATCAAGGATATTCAGTTCAAACTTTAACATGTCTTTAGATGATGAAGAGGACATGATGCTATTCAATATGAAGTAGCTATAAGGTAAGTTCAGCTCTCTTTTCAATCTTAAATAAAATAATTGACACAATGGAATTTACTAGAGATGCACCGATACCATATTGTTAAATGATACCAGTACCAAGTCCAATACCAGTTTTTTTAAAGTATGATATTCACAAGTGTTACTTGCTCAGTGTAATAGCTATAAATTTCATTTGTTATATTATTTTTGTGTTATTGCAATTAGCTAAAGTGTACCTAGTTTTGAACTACAGTGTGCCTAGTTTTTGAACTACAGTGTGCCTAGTTTTGAACTACAGTGTGCCTAGTTTTGAACTACAGTGTGCCTAGTTTTGAACTACAGTGTGCCTAGTTTTGAACTACAGTGTGCCTAGTTTTGAACTACAGTGTGCCTAGTTTTGAACTACAGTGTGCCTAGTTTTGAACTACAGTGTGCCTAGTTTTGAACTACAGTGTGCCTAGTTTTGAACTACAGTGTGCCTAGTTAGTTTCGAAGTATGTATTTTTATTCATCTGTTGATTAATTACAGCAATATCAGCTGTCTAGTTGAACATAAATTTACTATTATAAGCACGAAATGTAATTATTCAGTGAATTGTTTATAATGTTCGTTTCAATTTTCAGAAAAAACTGTCCGGACCCGATTTCAAACCAGTTCATAAAACCATTGGAATATCCCTATAGAATTCTGGCGATTGGGATGGACATAGAGGAAGGGGCATACGCTCCCACACCTGAGCACGGTCATGAGCCTCTATAGAATTCTGGCGATTGGGATGGACATAG